>QZGG01000389.1:0-155912 GCA_006409495.1 Sedum album
AATTAAGATTATGTTTCATGATCTCCAAAATCTTGAATGTCTTTCCTCAAATTTGTTCGTCAACTTTTATTTAAAGCAGTAAGTCATGCTCATGCATTGCAATAAAGGCGGTATTATTTCAAATTATAATAAGTCATGCATGGAGAATATGAACTTGGAAGCTAGATGTGTATATTTTATATAGTTTCTTGATAAGTTAATAAATGCTTACAATCAGGTTATTATCGTGTAAATCTAGGTTTGATTAATCCAAATACTTAGAAATGAAAAAGCATATGCGATGTGAATGGGACTTTGATTTTTAGCTTATCTTCAAATCAAAAATGGGACAGAGTAAAGATTACCCTTGGAGTATGAAAGTTGGAAACAAAGTGTCCCTTGGAGCTCAATAGGGACAAGTCTTCTTGTCGAAGACTCAGACCATAATTAAGAAACAATAAAATTGGTCAGTATCTTAGGGTTTGAGATCCGATATTCCTATCCTTTGTTTAGATGTAGAACTTTGTTTGGATATTCTATGCCCAAGTGAGACACCACATACATAAATGTAGGTACTATCCTATGTTCCTACTATTGAATGTTTTCATGGATTCTACTAGCAATATACATGTCATGGATGAACATGAGACAAAATATAATCTTGATTCATTACATGTGATATACAATTTGGCCTGAAATGTAAACATATTATTATTGAGTTAAATAATTCATCATTCTTCCATATAAGTGGTGTATCACTTCGTGGCCTTTGTCAACCTAAATTTGGTTAACGAACAAACATGCTTATACAAAATGTATCCATCATGAGAGAATCGCATTTGTAATAATCCAAAGAGCGGCAGTGTTTGGTGCAGATTGATTGGGCCCCCAGGCCCATTATGAGAACAAGATGACTGGATTAGATATTTGAATGTTCACAAATCACAATAACGTAATGGGTTGAAGAGCTTGTAGCTATTTAGAATATTTACATATTTTTACTTACAAAAACTCTGTGTTTTTTCATTTTATTTATATTTTTAAAGTAATTTTATCTTTTAATCAATAAAAATGTAAATTTCCATTAACCAAATAATCTTTTCTTTAAACTAGTAGTTTTATGCACATTAATATGTGCACATAATCTTTTTTATAATATAGTATATAATAAGAGTGTAATTATTATGTCAAATATGTAAATATAGAGTGTAATAGGGGTAATTTGGGAAAGTGAATTGTGGCTTCAAAAGAAACCGTCAATTCACCCCTTCTCCAATTATATATAGTATAGATTATATTTTGAATTTGACAGATTTTTTTTTATTATTCCTACACGGCTCATATTGGACAACAATAAGAAACCAAGAAACTATTTTTAAAAAGAAAATATAAACAAATGGATCTCCAAAACGACCATTTTCCGAATCTGATCAACCGTCTACAAAACCAAAACAAAATAAATTACTGAGCCGGCATTGACTCGGATCGCGAACCAATATCGGTCGGACCGTACACCACATCCGAATGATCAAACAAACCGTCCAACGCCAAATAACCACTCTCATCATCACCTACACCAAACGACGTCGCATCCGCCTCCTCAAACCCCCAAATCTCACCCAAATCCAAAATCGGCGCCACCTCCGCGCTTGAAGGCGGAAGACCCAAATCACCATCCGAAGCACCAAGCAAATACCCAAACTCCGGCTGTGATGTCGTGACCGGCGAGGAGGCTGATATTTCTTTCTCTAAGAGTTTCATGACAGAGTCTAAATCATGCATGTTCGGATCCGTGTCGGATTCATCTAAAATGTCGAATAACTCGTACCGGATTTTTTTCACATCCGGCGAGTTGAAATCTTCGTCGTCGTTACAACTGCGCTTTTGAGCTTCGCTGGCTGCTGCGATTGACATTATGAGGAAAAGGGTATTCAAAAGTGTAACAAAATTAGGGTTTTGATCGACGATTTGAGTGTTTTGTTGGATACAAGGAAAATGGTCTCGTAGCTTTATATAGTGTCCGAATCCGGTGCCGGGCCCACTTTTTTATCTAATTAATTATTTTTATGAAATACTGATTGCTTTGTGTCGGAAAATGAGAGAAGAATTAATCCTTTAGAAATATAATTTCTGGAGAAAATTAATTGATATCTTGTACGAGATTTTTTGCTACTAAATTTTTTTTTATATTTGATAAATTAATAAATTAATTATCAATTATTATTTAGTATCAAAACCGTCCTACCGTCGTGATTCAAGATTAAATATACTCCGTATTATTAACAATTCTCATTCAACTGAATAATGGGTTTGAAGGTAGCATGGGCCCGTTGAGCTTAAATGTCAGTTGAGTAATCAACAAAACCGAAATATGTTTATTGCATTATAAATGTAGGAAATGAAATTGTACAAAAAAGTTGGAAATGAAAGGAGAAGTTGAACCCATTTATTGCATGCCCAATTATTAAGAAGAATAGAGTTAGGTTAGATTGGATAAACACTACAACAAAACATATGAGGAAATTGATTCCATAGTTTATGAATTGAAGGCAAGTGGGTCCACAATCTCAAGTGAGTCTTTAAAATTAGTGTTTTTGTAATAAAAAATCTGACAGCTAAAATGCACATTAATAATTACTTTCACATTTTTAATTGACAAATCTTATTTCGGCTGGCGCTAATCCTAGCCAAGACAAATGAAGCCGTACAGACAGATCGGCCACGTCTGTATGTGGGACGACACGTGTCGAACTTAAGATATCTAATCAGTATAGATGTCGTTTCCACGTTTAAAGCTTATATATTAGGTAGAATCACGTGGTTCAGGGCGGCTGTCTGTTTTGCCGACTCGATTTTATGCTGTTTTAAATGACTCTTGACTTTTTGAGTTCCGATAAAAATGATTTCATTTATGTTGCCTTTTTTTTGATCTGAAATTCTAGAGCCTTCTTTTTCGATATTTTTGTATCTTATTTGTGCATTCGATATTGATACAACAAGCCTGTCACTGTGTTGGGACGTGTATGAGTCTCACGTCCTCAGCAGTTTTGATGGAACAAACACTGAACAATGCAAATTTAGACAGGAAGAGAACAAGTCATACATATTGTGAGGACTGGGGTCCAAACAACGTACGACGTGTGGACGGGTTGGGACCTGTCCACTGGGACAAGCTATTAAGGACGGGTTGAGACCAGTCCTTAGGTAGCGGCAGAATATTCAGATTGTATTATTGTTTCGAATATTAATTTAATTGAATATATTTTAATTGGTGATTCGAAATATATATATATCTTGAATATTTAGATTTGATAAGTAGAATTATTAGATAATAATGACAAAGTTTCTATATTTGATTTTATCTAATATTCTATCTTATCATATCTTGGGAATTCGAATTTTTAGGAATTTGAATGTTAGTTAGGAGATTTGTTTGGATAATTATAGAAATACTTTCCATATTTGTTTATTATCCAATATTCATCTTTATCTTGTTATTATCTTATTATTTCTTTTATAGGAAATCTAATAGGATTTGGCAAGTAACAAGATCTTCTCTCCTCACTATAAATACAGAGTTCAATGGTCTCATTCAAGTGTCACAGTCACTAAGAGAGATTTCTGAGTTTGTCAGAGAGTTTGGGTCTGTGCATCGTCGAGTTGCACGTCGCGCTGAGGAAGGGTTCCAAGGCGCGTCCGCGTGAGCTGCAGTGAAGCACAGAGAGGAAGAGTCCGCAGGCGTCAGTCGGGTTGATTCCAAGGTGAAGTAAGTGGATCTAGGGCGAATAGGATTCGGGTGCTATTTAACTTATTTGGTCATCTTGTGAAAAGTATATCGGTACACTGATTAATAAAGACTCTTTTCTCAAATCCTTTCAGTGGAAATCTGAAAGGTAGTGGTTTTTCTCTAAGTACACATTGTACTAGAGTTTCCACTCTAAATACTTGTGTACCTGTCCCTTACCTGTTCTTACTGCTATATTCCGCTGTGCATTCTGTACTTATAGACTCGTGTCCCTTGTCACTTGTCTCTAAGTTATTTAAGCTAACACAACGATCCAACACGTGGTATCAGAGCCTTGCTCTAGATTTTTGTTAGCTTTGCAGGAAGATGGGTTCAAACGGAGATTCGTTTTGGAAGCCGCCTATGTTGAGGACTGGACAATATGATTGGTGGGTACGTGAGATGGAAGCTCATGTCTGTTCACTGGACGGACAGGTATGGAGGTCATAGAACAAGGCCCCTATAAAATAATGGACAAGTCCATCCACCAAGGGAGAAAAAGAGGGGATTATGATGATAACGACTACAAGTCCCTAGAGAAGAACAGCAGAGCTATCAAGGTGATTCTTCAGGCACTGTCCGATGGTGATAGGAAAATCGCCATCACGCACAAAACCGCCAAAGAGATGTGGACGGCACTGAGGAACCTATACGCTGGTAATGTGGATGTTCAAAGGAACAGGATAATTGCTGCTTCTAAAGACTATGAGAAAGCTGTCCAAGGGAAGGACGAATCCTTGGAAGATTTCTTCACTAGATTTAAAGGGTATGTGGGGCAGCTAGAGTTCCTTGGTGAACAAATCCCGGATTGGAAGGTTACCCACCAGTTCCTCGCAGCACTGAATTCAAAGTGGGATGCTATGTCTATAGCCTTCCAGGCTCAAAGCGACATCAAGACCATAACTTTGGAAGAACTGGTCGCTCGTCTTCAGAGCAATGCTGGAATTCATCAGAGAAAGGTTGAGCGCAGAGAACCGGTGAGGGACCGGTCCCTTGCTCTGAAGATTGAAAGAGCATATGAGCTAGCCCAGATGGATGAACCTCCAGAAGAAACAGATCCAGAAACCTCTATGATAACAAGAGCTTTCAAGATGAAAAGGATTGGATCAACAAACAGAGAAAACACTACAGAGCACAAGTCCCCAGTCATCGAATGTTTCCGCTGTGGAAAGAAGGGACACATGGCTAGGGATTGTCGTGTGAAGAAGAAAGATATGCTCAAGCCTATGCAGAATAGACAAGCCATGGTTGCGGCATGGGGATCATCTGAAGATGAAAGTGAAGAGGAGCTCCCTGAGAAAGGGACATGTATGATGGCCCGTGAAGATGAGTTGACATTAGAGGTAATTTCTGACCCTACTATTTCTAAACGTGATAAATTGTCAATTGCATTGAAAACCATGGTTGAAAGAAACGAAGAGTTGATTGAGCATATTGAGTCATGTGAGAAACAAGTTGAGGGTCTTGTTGAAGAAAACGGATTATGGAGCGGCAAATCCAAAGAACTGGAAAAGGAGCTTCTCCAGTCACACAAGGAACATTCAGCAGAGATAAAGCAACTGAAAGATGAGAACATGAAGTTGAAGGAGGAACATGAAGAACTGGAGAAGCAAGTAGAAGCACTCAAAGGACGGGTGCAGGAACTGGATCTGAAAAGAGAGTTATGATGAAAGACCTCACAACTGCCAAAGAAGAGGAAGAGACAAGGAAGTCTCAGTGGCTGGCAGAAAACAGACTACAACTTCTGATCTCTGACTTTGGCAACAGATTGCGGCCTGGTATAGGACTGGATGGAATAGTCGGTGGAAGCACGTCCACAAATAAGAAGGATACAGAAAAGCCTAAGGACGTGACACCAACAGAACTACCACACCCGTTCATTAAAGAAAGTGAACCAGCTCTCAGGATGTGGAAGAAACAGGCCGGCAATACCAGTCCCAAACACATTGACTTTCAAGGACGGATAAAGAACAGATCAGTTCCAGCTGGTTACAGCAAGTACGTACAATTGAAGGAACACATTGTATGCTGGCATTGTGGTAAGACAGGGCACATCCTCGCTACCTGTCCCGAGAAGAAAAAGCTGCTGGAGAAGATGAGGATGTGTATCAGTGGACAAGGACTAGTCCCTAACAACAGAACTAATGAATCGGTTCACAGAAACAGACCTGAAGGATCCGTCCATAGTAGGAGGAAAGGAAAGTCAAGAAAAGCAAAAACATCAGGTCCTGTCCCCAAATCAGTAGAGAATACTCTCTTCTTCAGAGGAGCTTATGAGCCCCGAGTCAAACCAAGAACAGCTCCCAAGAAGAAGATTGATCTGACTGACACTTCTCTTACCATCCCCCCTGTTGCTATTACTTCTGCTTCTATTTCAAAACCCAGTAAGCCCAAGCTTGTCTGGGTTCGTAAAAACTAATTTTTCTTTTGCAGGAGGAAGTGAGGAGCAATCCCTGGTTTATTGATAGCGCTTGCTCGCAACATATGACGGGAAACAGGGACTGGTTCATCTCACTTCAGCAACACACCGGAGGAAACGTGTCTTTCGGTAATAAAACTCGTGGTAAGATATGTGGGTTAGGGAAGGTACGTATTTCAGATAATGTTGAAATTGATGATGTTAGTTTGGTCAATGATCTGAAATATAATTTGCTCAGTGTGTCCCAACTGTGTAAGAAGGGATACAAGGTTACATTTACTGCTAATGATTGTGTAGTTGAGTGTATGACCACAGGAAGGGTGATTGTGAAGGGTATCTATTATAACAAGATTTACAAGGTGGACTCTTCCTTCGTGCCTGATGATAAGATCTGTCTACCCTCAATTGCTGAGGACACTGCTCTATGGCACAAGAGGTTTGCACACGCAAACCTACGACTCCTGTCCACTCTTCACAAGAAGGAACTCGTACGAGGAATGCCAAAGATGGACGAGGGACTCCACACAATCTGCAGCTCATGTACTTTGGGGAAGCAAGCTAGGTCCTCATTTAAATCAAAGGCAGTAGTAAGCACTACTCGGCCCTTGGAGTTGATACATATGGACATGTGCGGACCCGTCCGCACTAAAAGTCGGGGAGGTAACAGATACGTTTTGGTATTAGTTGATGATTATTCTCGTTACACTTGGACTCACTTTTTGTCATCTAAAGATGAAGTGTTTTCAGAATTTGAAACTTGGTTATTAGCTACAGAGAACCTACTGGACGCGTCCCTTGCATCTGTTCGCACTGACCACGGAACTGAGTTTGAGAACTCTCAGTTTCTAATTTTATGCAGGGAAAAAGGTATCTCTCATAATTTCTCAGCTCCCCGAACTCCACAACAGAACGGTGTCGTTGAACGCAAGAATAGAACCCTAGAGAACATGACAAGGACCCTTCTCATTGATAGTGGACTGCCCAAGGACTTTTGGGCAGAGGCCTTGAGTTCAGCATGCTATGTACTGAATAGGGCATACTTAAGGAAGGATCTGGATAAGACACCATATGAGTTACTTAGAGGACGGAAGCCGAACGTGTCCCATCTCAGAGTCTTTGGATGTAAGGTGTACATCCACAACAATGGAAAGGATAATTTAGGGAAGTTTGATCCAAGAGGAGATGAAGGAACGTTCGTTGGGTACTCTCTTCACAGTCGAGCCTACAAGGTATACAACCTACGACTGCGTAAAGTGGAAGAGAGCATACATGTCGTTTTTGACGAACAGACCATGGGAGGACACCTGGTCAGGGACGGCAGGAACACCACCCTACAGTTCGAGGAGGACTTTTCACTCACTGAGCCTGTACCTGAGGACGGATACAATACAGTTCCTGATATTAATCCACTAGAGGACACGGGCATGGCGTCAGGGGGAACTGAGCAGTCAAACGCCATAACTGACGACCTTGTCCCTGAGCTACATCAGACACATGAGCAGGAACCAGTACAGGATGAGGAACCAGAGGAAGCGCCCACCTTTGATACTCAAGTAACAGTGATTCCTCGAAGGAGTGAACGTGACAGAGTGCCATCCAAAAGACTCGAAGGCTATGACGTGTTTGTGTCTCAAGTTGAAAATCCATCCCAGATACTGCGTCTCAGGACGGGAGTACTCCACCCGTCCCTGCACAGGTAAGCCATACATGTGTATCTAACGCCTTTGTGTCATTGTCTGAACCAAAGAAGGTTCAAGAGGCTCTTAAGGATCCAGATTGGGTAAACGCAATGCAAGAGGAGTTGCATCAGTTCGAAAGGAACAAAGTCTGGAGACTAGTCCCTAGACCAAAGGATCGCACAATCATAGGGACTCGATGGGTGTTCCGTAACAAGCTAGATGACCAGGGACGGGTGGTCAGAAATAAAGCTCGACTGGTTGTGAAAGGGTACAATCAGCAAGATGGAATCGACTACGATGAGACATTCGCCCCGGTCGCCAGGTTAGAAGCCATACGTTTACTAATTGCATATTCTACCTTCCATGGCTTCAAATTGCAGCAAATGGACGTGAAGACAGCGTTCCTCAATGGAGTCCTCAAAGAGGAAGTGTACGTGGAACAGACTCCTGGTTTTGAGGACCCGTCCAATGCTGATCATGTCTATATACTGGACAAAGCCCTGTACGGATTGAAGCAGGCACCTCGTGCATGGTATGAAAGACTATCTCAATTCTTAATGAAGCACGGTTACACTCGAGGACTGGTAGATCAGACCCTATTTCTATATAGGGAAGGGAAGCATACATTAGTAGTTCAAATTTACGTTGATGATATTATATTTGGTTCTACTAATGATGCCCTTGTTAAGAAATTTTCAGATCTGATGGCGAGTGAATTCGAGATGAGCATGATGGGTGAACTGAAGTTCTTCCTAGGACTTCAAGTTTCACAAGAGAAGGATGGAACTCGAGTTCATCAGCAGAAGTACCTACGAGAAATGGTAAAAAGTTTGGTCTGGAAGGGTCTAAGCCGTTTCCCACCCCCTGCTCATCCAGTGAATCACTAGGGAAGGATGAGTACTCGTCCCCAGTAGACCAAACCCTTTACAGGGGAATGATAGGATCTTCTATACATTACTGCTAGTAGACCTGACATCATGTTTAGTGTTTGTTTGTGTGCTCGATTTCAGGCTGATCCGAGAGATACACATCTGAAAGCAGTAAAGAGGATACTAAGATACTTAAAGGGAACTGAGGACCTGTCCCTGTGGTACCCGAGAGGAGGAAGCTTACATCTGGTGGGGTACACAGACGCTGACTTCGCTGGAAATAAAGTTGACAGAAAATCTACATCCGGCATGGCTCAGTACTTGGGTCCCAGTCTAGTCTCATGGGGATCAAAGAAGCAGAACTCAGTATCCCTGTCCACAGCAGAGGCCGAATACATCGCCGCTGCAGCTTGTTGTACTCAGCTCCTATGGCTGAAACAACAACTCAGCGATTACGGTATTTCTGTATCTCACATCCCTATATATTGTGATAACACTAGTGCTATTGATATTTCTAAGAACCCCGTACAACATTCACGCACTAAGCATATTGAAATTAAGCATCACTTTTTAAGGGATTGTGTAGAGAAGGGACTGGTGTCCATGAAACACTGCAGAACTGAGGAACAGGTTGCTGATATCTTCACTAAGGCATTGGCTAGAGAACCTTTCGAGAAGCTACGGATGGAACTGGGTATGGTTTCTTTCTCGAACTAATATCAATCCGTACTTACCTCGATGATTGGCTATGAATTGAAAGTATGATATACGGTTAGCCATAAGATACTAAACGATGCATATTAGATTCAATGATTACAGAGTTGTGTGTGCTTGATCTGCATGGGTTGCTTATTTTGATTCAGTACTGCACATGATTTTATAAGGCATGTTTCTTTCAAGCCCAAGGGACCCGTCCGGATACTTGATCCCTCATTATAAGCCTAACATGAAGGACGGAGTCCCCAGCCATCCTAAGCCTACTCATAGTAACCAGCAGTCCTATGAACCCTTTGACTATTCCTCTGGACTGTTCACTATGAGGTATTTACTCACATATATTATTTATCATTGTTGTGGTGTGATGCATTATTATATACCATTTGGGTACCTGTCCGCATCATACAACCCACTTGAAAGAATCATGAGGTATCCTAAGGACAGTTGGGGAAGGGTGAGGAACCTGTTCATAGCAGATGCGACGTGTCGAAATCAGAAAAGGGGTAAGGTTCACGTCATAAATTCACAACGGCTATATGTGGACAGATGGCAACGGTCACATGACTTGCGTACGCAGCACGCTATGGAAGTATCCGTTACACACGCGGGGAGCGTGTCCCTAACGGTCAGAAATAGAGCCGTTGGAGGAAGGTTCGAGATCAATCCACAAGAGGCTATTTAAACAGATCAGTGGTGAACTAGCTCTCCACCTCATCTTTTGCAATCAAGAAAACTTCTAGCCTTCTTCAACCAGCCTTTTGAAACCAAAATGTCTTCGATCAACAACACATCATCTTCTGGATCATCATCTGAGAATCGTCCAGTAGTCCCGGAGGTTATGGCTCTCCCCTGGTACGAGCCTATTCGCATGGAGGCGACTTCACAGACTGATGAACTGATCCAGGAACAGGAGAAATCTGTATCTCCAACCATGCCAGAATCTCCAGAATCCCCCGATGTGGAGATCGTTAGGGAGAACATTGTGCGACCAGTCCGCGCTCCAAGCAACGGAAAGAGAAAATCCAAGAGGAGCGCCACAAGGTTCCAGCCTCCAATGGTGGAGCCTGATGAGGATGCAGAGGACGACGAACCTCTGGTCCACCGGTTCAAGAGGTTCGCCAAGGACCGGTCCCCTGAACCTTCAGAAACTAGAACTCCAAAGCGTACCAAGCAGCAAACCACTCCACGAACGGTGAGAACGAGTCCTTACATTCCTTCTGGCAAAAGGTTTGTAAGACAGGATACTGTGGACGTGTCCGTGAGAGGAATCGTTAAGGAACTGGTCTTTAACGAGTCCTTCCTGACACAGAACAACATGGAGGAGGTGTTAGAGTTGGTGAAGGTTCAAGGATGGGAGAACGCATTTGGAGAATGCGAGGCTGATGAGGAATTGATCAGGGAATTTTACTCCTCTTTTACACGGAAGGACACGGATGGATAAGGGATCTTTCCATACCCTCTCCTAGGGTATCATTTGTGGAAGGGTCCACAGATCAGTTACAGAGGATCGAGGAAGGAATCCGTCAACTCAACGAGCATTATGAGAGGAACGATGCGGCTCTGGCCGAGATAAAGAGTATGCTTCGCACATTACTTGCAAGGACGAATCCTTCAACCACTCCCCAGGCTCCTTAGATTCCTCATGATTCAGCCCCTCTTTGCATTCCAGCACATCAATCCCTGATTTTTGAATGCTTTTTGTCTGCCTGTTATGATCATGCATGTATTACTGTTCAATCTATGTACCCGTTCATTGATATGCACTCACATCTTAATATGAACTGGATTTCTTTTGGTGCATGAGTTTATTGTTTTTTTGGCTATTCGTATTTCACTCTTTCTTTTTGATGATGCCAAAAGGGGGAAGGTAGACAGGAAAGGTATTGGTTGAGGGGGAATCAGTCCCTGGTAACACCTGTACTAATCTGAGGGGGAACAAGTACACTGTCTTAATGGGATATTGGTAAGGTTGTTCTTTAATAATGCCTTACGTACCTTCATGTCATTTGCATTGTGTTTGTCACCATCAAAAAGGGGGAAAATTGTTGGGACGTGTATGAGTCTCACGTCCTCAGCAGTTTTGATGGAACAAACACTGAACAATGCAAATTTAGACAGGAAGAGAACAAGTCATACATATTGTGAGGACTGGGGTCCAAACAACGTACGACGTGTGGACGGGTTGGGACCTGTCCACTGGGACAAGCTATTAAGGACGGGTTGGGACCAGTCCTTAGGTAGCGGCAGAATATTCAGATTGTATTATTGTTTCGAATATTAATTTAATTGAATATATTTTAATTGGTGATTCGAAATATATATATCTTGAATATTTAGATTTGATAAGTAGAATTATTAGATAATAATGACAAAGTTTCTATATTTGATTTTATCTAATATTCTATCTTATCATATCTTGGGAATTCGAATTTTTAGGAATTTGAATGTTAGTTAGGAGATTTGTTTGGATAATTATAGAAATACTTTCCATATTTGTTTATTATCCAATATTCATCTTTATCTTGTTATTATCTTATTATTTCTTTTATAGGAAATCTAATAGGATTTGGCAAGTAACAAGATCTTCTCTCCTCACTATAAATACAGAGTTCAATGGTCTCATTCAAGTGTCACAGTCACTAAGAGAGATTTCTGAGTTTGTCAGAGAGTTTGGGTCTGTGCATCGTCGAGTTGCACGTCGCGCTGAGGAAGGGTTCCAAGGCGCGTCCGCGTGAGCTGCAGTGAAGCACAGAGAGGAAGAGTCCGCAGGCGTCAGTCGGGTTGATTCCAAGGTGAGAGTAAGTGGATCTAGGGCGAATAGGATTCGGGTGCTATTTAACTTATTTGGTCATCTTGTGAAAAGTATATCGGTACACTGATTAATAAAGACTCTTTTCTCAAATCCTTTCAGTGGAAATCTGAAAGGTAGTGGTTTTTCTCTAAGTACACATTGTACTAGAGTTTCCACTCTAAATACTGTGTACCTGTCCCTTACCTGTTCTTACTGCTATATTCCGCTGTGCATTCTGTACTTATAGACTCGTGTCCCTTGTCACTTGTCTCTAAGTTATTTAAGCTAACACAACGATCCAACACACTGTTTTGTCATCGTGCCCCATCAATTATTATTTGTATTGAGTGAAAATACACTGTTGTTTACATTGCGATATTTTTTATCTTTTAACTTCAATCGTTTAATTAAAAAAATAATGAGTACATTATTTAAAAATCCCGAGTAAAACTTCAAGCATGTAGGATCTGAAATTCTGCTTAGTCTTGGACAGCCTAAGTGTATTCAACTTAGCTTAGTCTATGACAGTTTATCGCTATTTAAGCATATACGATAAAGTAAAGACACGAGGTTTGTTAACCCACTTCAGGAACCAAACGTCCGTAATGTGAGGAGTTCTCCCGAACCCAGCGAAAACGCAATTCACTATTAGAGTTAGTACAACGTACACAAGAATCCCTCTTGTCCGACCTATACTACAACTCACTAGAATATGCGACCTAAGTTCCCTTAGGTGAAGATCCCTCTTCTTGTTCGCTTACATCAATCTCCCGAAAGACGCCTCTTGGTCCTCTCCCGAGTAACCCGAATATCTAAGCCTCTCCCGAGTGCTTTCTTGTCGTAGAGTGTTTGTATGTATATTTGCTCTAGCTCAATATGTGTCTCTCTTCTTCTCCTCTTCAAGGCTTCATCCTTTATATAGTGCTTTGTATGATGAATCCTTGTAGAACTTGTATTATCAAATCCTAATTTGATAATAACTTCTTAAATTGCTTTTAGGAAACTATTTCCTAAATTCATCCTTATCATGATTTCCTTCTCTTGATAATATTTCTACAACATTCTAATTTCTAATCCATACTAATTAGAAATTCTATAAAGCTTTAGACTTCCTAAATCAATTAGGAAATCTGCAATTATTCTGCAGCAGGGGCACAATCTGCCTGTCGTAGCTTTCTGTCTGAGCTTCGTCTGCATGTCTTGTCCTAGCCTTCTGTCTGAGTTTCGTCTGCATGCCTTGTCGTAGCCTTCTGTCTGATATCTTCATCTGTGACAGCGTCTATATAACTACACATATGACAGTGTCTACATATTTTGCCAAACATGACACACTATGGAACAACAGGATCCATCATCCATGTTGAGTATCCTTCAATATATTTTATTGATCAACCACTAGGGTGGTCCTAGCGAATAGCATTTTCATAATTAAATACTCTAGGTTCTAGCTTCAAAATTAGAGACCACACTTCCCATCAAAAAAAAAAAAAAAATTAGAGACCACACTTTGCATTGAAGAATTAGAATTGGTGAATGCTTGTTTTGTTGGTGATATTAGCTTTGAGATAGAAATGCTTACATGGAGAGAGTTGACTGATCAAGACTTGAGAGGGAGAGCTTACATGAAAGATATTTAATTAGAGAGCATAGATTTGAGATGTGTAGATTATAAATACTTGAGCTTGAATGATACCGTAGTTACAGTAAGTCATCGTTAGATGGTTCCGAAATTCAGGACAACGAGATACTTATAAACATTACTTGTAATAAAAAAATATTTTATTGATCATCTCACTCACTCAAAGACTTAAGGGTATTGTTTACTGCCTCGTATAGAAATGGCCTTTGAAATAGCACCATGCGTCTTTGTGACATCATTCTGCTTGTGAATAAGACATGTGAAATTTGTGAATAATCCGGCAGCGAGCTGAGCGATCTTTCGCACGTAGTAGCTGCATTATTAATGAACTTTGCTGCACTGCGTAAATACTCCATTTCATTACTATCTTTGTTCTTCACTTTATTTTGCGCCCAATTTATATTAATAAATTAAATTATATTGATGTTGATAAAATACAAAGAATCATATTAATCACCACCTATTAATTACCTTCATATTTATTTCCTTGTTTTCTGTTATTACTATTTTTAATCTATCATGTATTATATATATAGATGATATCCAAATAAATATTCACACAAGATTTTTATTTCATTCTCCTCTCTTCTAATTATTTTTTCTAAACTCAAACAGATGTTTACATGTTTTTAAATCATCTTTCAAACTAGCTGATGGTTCATTCTTCAAAGATGTCATCATGCGAATATTAGATTCTATATGTGTTTTGGTGAGGTTAATGTAGCGTTTGCAAGATCATGTATATTTTTGCAGCAAAACAATGAGAATCTGCTTTTAAGATCGTCTTATACTGATCTGGAAATAATGTGCTATCACAAACTTTACAAATTATGGTTCTTCCCAAATAAGTTGTTTTAAAACTTATACAAATATGGACTACTAAAATGAAGAATTTGATGAATAGATGGGAGGATTTAAACAAGGATGACATCGTTAGGTTTACCATTTGTCTATATTGTATCTTGCCTTAAGTAATAACAACAAATTCAGATATTATGATAGTATTTTGTCTGATTAGGAAAAAATTAATGAGCACTATTAATTAATAGTCTGCCAATGAAAAATTAAATTCAGTAACAAAATTAATTTCATCTAAATCACCCATTATAATTATATATCATTGTATCACCAAAATTCTTTATTTTTCATGATACTAACTATATTAATTTAACATTTACTATTTATATGGCATAAATACATATAGTTGTACTCGCCTAATCCTTTACTAATAACAATTGAAGTACATAATAAGACCTAATAAATTTATTTATTTAATGAATGTAAAACATTTTACTGCTCACTAAATATATTTTTTGTCGAAAGAGGTTGGTGCACATTTACTAAGCATTGAAATACAAATAAAAATTTAAACTTTTAAACCACACGATGCGTAAAAAACTTGTGTTTCTTGCTGGTATCAATATGAACTTCTTCATGATGTGTTAACAGGAAAATGTACGAATCCTGATGATGTTGGGAATGTCAAGATCTCAACTTCCAATTGATGATGAAATAAATGCATTATAAATCAGTTTAGATTGGTTAATTTTTAATGCCTAGTTTAGAAATGTTGTTGTTTATTGGACTGGGCTGAGTCCGGCTGACAAAAGATGATTTGGATTCCAAATAGTTTTTTTTATAGAAATTGTCGGTTGTAAACTGATCGAAACACACGGAGGGAAAACCTCAGGAAACGAAACAAAACACGGAGCTAGTCTAAAGAAAATTAAAAAGAAATAGTGGAATAGCATCCATATTAATCCAGCTCCATGATTGCAACTTCGCCTTTCTTGCAAGAGCATCTGCGCAGGAGTTTGCTTTTCTTGCAACTAAGTTCATTCTCCAAAATTTGTTCCTTTCCAAAGATTGGTAGCAAAATATATAAGTCTGTTATGAGGATTCTCAGAATGGGTTACACCTTGCATTACGGATTTAAACACCTCCACGCTATCTGATTCCACAACAAGATATTGAATAGACCTTTCAATTGCTAACTCCATTCCTCTAGTGATTCCAAATAGTTGAACACAACATTTGTAAATAACAGAGTAGCGGCGGAGCCTCCTAGCCATGCACGTGTGTGATCATGACATGAACGACATAACGAACAAGTTTGTACATGTAAAAATCATCAAGTCAGTGACAAGTAAAGACATTAATCAACCTGTGTTGGAACTACTGATACTTAAATACTCCCTTCGTTCCTTAAAGTTTGTTCATGTTTTTTTTGTGAAATATATATTATATAATAATTAAAATAGGCAAACATTATGAGACGGAGGGAATAGATTAAGTATTTCAAACGTAAGACTCAAGTCTAATTCACTTCATTTTATATTTCATGGTTCACTTAATAGAAACCTCAAGAGTATAGTTTTCTTTCATAAAAAAAGAGTATTGTTTTACTGCATGTAAGGGAAATGGCCTCTAAAATGGAAATATATATCTTTGCGTCATCATTATGCTTGGTGATATAGAGCTGTGAATTTTGTTGTTGTGGATTTGGATCATAAGCTGCTTACTACACAGTACGACAAAATACAAAGTGACGTAGTTTTGATTTATTAAATATCAAAACTATACCGTTTTAAAAAAGATTTACATTTTAAATTTGAGTTTTAGTAAGCTGCATTATTAGTAAGATGTATATTACTCTAAATTGTATAAGATCCGGATCCAAGTTGTTGCATGTGTAAATACTCCATATCATGTCTATCTTTATTATTCAACTTATCTTGTGCCCACTTGATAATATAGTAAATGCAAAGATCAAGTTTTGAATGTTGTTATTTTTTTCCCAGATCGAACGATGGTGCTTTAGTAAGCGGAATTGACAGCATATGAACTACTTCAGTATATTACAATTGTTTGGTAGTTGAAATTCTCAAAAAATGGTTGGTCTAGTTTAGAACAACTGCTATGAAAAACATAGCTTCAATTTGTTAACCGTTAATAAGATCCTTCCGTTTCAATATAGTAAAGATACAAAATGTTTAGGGTACAAATTAAACAAGATTTAAAGCAACTATTATGAAATACTATCTAAAATCGAACAATATAATATTGGGAATCAGAGTTACTCTTAATAAAAAATAAAAAATTACTTATTAAATTTATTTAAATATAGAACTCTTGTTGAGTCTCTTCATTTTACTTTGTTAGTGCATTGCTCAATAGACAATTCAAGTGTGTTGCTTACTAATGTCATCAAAAAAAGAGTGTTGTTTACTACCTGTACTTGAAATAGAAATGGCCTTCAAAATGCCAATATACGTCTTTGTTGCGATATTCTGCTTGGTGATCGCGAGTTGTGATACATGTGGTTTGGAGCTGGTTGCAGTTTCACACAAAGTAAATGATGCTTTGTAAAATTTTGCTGCATTTCGTAAATACTCCATATCATATCTAACTTTGTTCCTCAATTTATCTTGTGCCCATTTGATATTATCAGACATAAAATCATACTGAATCTTGCATGTTACTAGTTTTTCTTTCAGATCAACTGATGATTCATCATTAAGTAAACCCGATATCATACGAAAAACTGTATCGACATGTTTTTTTGAGAGGTCTAGGGCGCCATTTGCAAGTTCATGTATATTTTTTGCCTTAAAACAACGAAGGTCTGCTTCTAGGATATTCTCACAATTCTCTGGGAATGATGTTTTGACACAAATTTGTTGAATAAGTGTTCTTTCCGAATAGATTGTATCAGAATTAATACAAATATAGAGTATGAAAATGAACAAATTGATAGACATGTATGAAAATTTAATAAATGACAACATTGGTATGTCTAAACACTTGTTGATATTTAAATTTCATTGACTATTAACAAAGTTGGATATTTATAATATAAAAGTAAGTTATTTCCAATGAATAGATGACACTTTAAGTACTTCATATGAGCAAACACATTGATTTATTGAAAATCGTTGGTGCTCACATCAATAAGTAGAATACGAAACACTAGTTTTAAACTTTAAAATCATGTGATGTATACCTAATTTTTATGATTCTTAATCAAAGTTACATGAATTATGTGTTAAAAACGTAAAACACAAGTCCTTATTCATTTTGAAAAAAGAATAGTGTGCATGGAAATCTCAAAAGTTCAAATTTCAACTGCTTATAGTAAATGCTTTATAAATTTTGACACGTGGAAATTTGTTATTCCATGTTAACATTTTTGTCTAATATAAGGGTTTTGCCGAATTTCAAAATGATAAAAATAATGTAATTCTTCAACATATGAAATACTATGTGAGATGCATTTTAGTGTTTTGACTCTAAAATGAAACGAAAGAGGATTTTCATCCAATTAGACCCTGTAAGCACCAAAACAAAAAGACAGCATATTCGGGAAGTTTATGAGTATAATTTTATACTAATTGAAATTCACGATAATGGCTAGTCCAGAACCACGTAACTTGTTACATCAATCAGGTAGTCACCATCCATTCATTGAGCTTATTCAGGATCCCAAACAGCTAAACACAACATTTTTTCAAATTAATCTGTTAGAAATAATGTCAATTAAACAGGATCTGAATATTAATAACTATGAATAAATGGACAGTGATGAAATTGGCAGAAAACTAAACAAAATTACGTCGAAGCTTGCTAAGCAATTTCCTTAAAGCTTTCCATAACAAATTATAAATATTCATTATATGACTATATATTAACTCATGCAATTTCACTACTTCCACCTATGTGGGAGTAATAAATCAAACAAGTCTTGACATTCATTCTCCTTAGATTCAATTTCGACATGTCTTCTATGCAACCTTGAACTTTGAATATTCAATCTTATAGTATACCTTACAAGGAATTTTATCAAGACTTGAACTATTCGATTTGGTGTACACAAAACATAAAATTGATTCTCGAAAATGAGACAAACTTACTTTCTTCACGATATTAATAAAATTTCCAACATAACCTTCACTGACACAAAGCCATGTTTGATTTTAAGTTGCTGAATGAATGTACAAAATGCAGTTATATATCGAGATAATCTTTGAACAAAGACATAATAATCTCCAGACATAGTTTTTTTCCCGATAGCGGTTACATTAGGTTCAATTCATAGAGATCGTATACATGATATCTATTCTAATCAATTCAGGCACTGGTCACAACAACGGACATTCAACCCATAATCGACAAGCATCAAACACGCATGCCTCTTCTGCATAGATGAAGAACGACGCGACGCGAAACTCCACGTCCAAAGGCGACGACGAGGAAGACAAACCTCCAAGAGAACAACATGAATAAGGACGAAGAGCCTCCACGGCATGGGTGGAGGGGGCGAAGAGCCTCCATACACAGGGCAGGAGGTAGACAACAGCTTCCGATAAGGGAGGAGCACTTCTCACAAAATGTAAGAAATGAAGCGTCCAGGACGACTCGAACTCGAGCGCTCGAAGTTGTTAACTAGGCATACTTTCAATAGCAAAAAGCACATGTGAATATCTCGCCTTCAACGTCTCCAAAGAAACCTCTTCACATTCTTCAAATCCAACAACGTCTATATCTTTTATGTTAACCGGTAGGTACTTGGGCAAACCTGTCTTCATATGTTTGTTACGAACAACAAAAATTAGAGCACAGCCGGCGAGTCGAAATCTGCGTCGTCGTTAAAACTACGTTTCTGAGCTTCGTTGACTGCTGCGATTGACATTGTGAGCAAAAGGGTATTCGAAAGTGTAAGAAAGTTAGGGTTTTGATGGACAATTTGAGTGTTTGTTGGATGCAAGGAAAGTGGTCTTCTTACTTATATAGTGTCTGAATCCGACACTGGGCCCACTTTTTTTATTATTATCTAATTAATTATTTTAAATTTACGGAGTTAGAAATCTGAGTTGCTTTTTTATTGGTCCTATCGAAAAATGAAAGAAGAATAAATCTTTCATGAAATATAATTTCTGGAGAAAATTAATGAATATTTTGTACAAGATTTGAGGCTAATCAATATTTGTCATATTTGATAAATTACAAGTATAGAACGAATCATCAATTAGACCTATATCATATACTGGGCACGGAGTTAATCATTTTATTAACATGATATATTAAATTATATATTGAATCATTTTTCGATTAGACTCAAAATCGCCTTACATGTCATAATTTATAATTAACAAATTTTCACCCAGCTAATTAATATTTTATACTTACTATTTTTACAATATTTTCCATATTCAGATTTTCCATGGCCAAATGAAAAATAATGGATTAGAAGATAGCATGGGGCCGTTGAGATTAAATGTCAATTGAGATATCAACCAAACCGATGCATGTTTTTTGCATTTTAAAAGCTGGAAAATGAAATTGTATCAAAAATGATGGCAATGAAAGGAGAAGTTGAACCTATTTATTGCATGCCCAATTATTGAGACAAATAGAGTTAGGTTAAAGTTAAACCGAGCCTATTTTCTTATCTTATTTGTGAATACCACAAGCCTGTTACTATTTTGTCATCCTGTCTCATTAGTTATTATGTGAATTGAGTGAAGATTAAAGTGTTGTTGACATATGTGCGATGTTTTCTGCTTTAAATATCAATCGTTTTATTGAAAAAATAGATGAATATATTATTTAAAAAATATTGAATAAAACTTCATACATGTAGGATTCATCATGCATCCATGTCTGAGTTTCCTTCAATTTATTTTATTGATGATCAATCTTTAAAACCTTAAGAGTAGTACTGTTGACTGCCTGTAATAGAAATGGCCTTTAAAATAGCACTATGCTTCTTCGTGAGATCAGTCTCCTTTCTGATACGGACTGAATAGTATTCCGGCAGCGAGTAGATCGATCCTTCGCACGTAAGAGCTGCATTTTTGATGAACTTTGCTGTAGCGCGTAAACACTCCATTTCATATCTATCTCTGTTCATCACTTTATCTAGAGCCCAATTTATATTATCATAAATATACCAGTATTGATGTCTGCATGTTTCTATATAATCTTTACGATGTATCATTAAATATCTCTTGATGCCACCATTAGAATCAATATGTGTTTCTATGAGGTTTAATGTAGCATATGCAAGATCATGTATATTTTTTGCAGCTAAACAACGAGAATTTGCTTTTAAGATCGTCTCACATTGATCTGGAAATAATGTTCTACCACAAACATCACGAATTAGGGGACTTAAGGATGAGGAATAAGTTGTTTTAAAACTTATACAAATATGGACTACTAAAATGAAGAATTTGATGGATAGATATGAGGATTTAAACAAGGGGTTTGGTTCCGGTACAAACCTTATTTAAAATAAAAACTTAGAACCACTGTGAACCATACGATCAAACAATTCAATGGATGTGATTAATGACATTATTAATATGGTAATTACTTCAACAATCAATATGAGGGGCACACTTGTCAATTCAATTTTTATAATTGATAATTAATGATTTATTGAAAGTGCATTAATTTATTTTTATAAAAAAGTGCATTACAATATTTTTGTAAAAGTGCATTAAATATTTTTATAAAAAAGTGCATTACAATATTTTTGTAAGAGTGCATTAAAATATTTTTTAAAGTGCTTTAAAAGTTTTTAAAAAAGTGCATATTAAAAAAATTATTACAATTTTTAAATTTTGATGCATTTTTGAAATTTCTAGTGATGCACTTTTTACTATAATTTAAAAAAATTGATGCACTTTTAAATTATTTAGTGATGCACTTTTTATTATAATTTTAAAAAAATTGATGAACTTTTAAAGTATTTAGTGGTGCACTTTTTATATTCACTAATTTAAAAAGTTAAAAAAATTATATAAACTAATTTTTTTATGCAGTTTAAAACAATCCCTTTATTAACTATATTGATCTGAAATGACAAGTGTACCCTTTTCTTACTAAAAATGATTAATATTTAATTAATGAGGTCATCAATCCAGACCATTAAATTCTTAGATCTTAAGGCTCACATTAGTTCTAAGTTTTCATTTTAAAATAGGTTCTCATTTGAACCTTTCCCTTTAAACAAGAATGACATTGTTAGGTCTAACAATTATATTTGTTGTATCTTGCCGTAAGTTGTAACAAAAACAGATATTTATAATAGTATTTTTTTTATTGGGAAAAACATTAATGAGCACTATTAATTAGTATGTCAAACTTCCAATGCAAAATTATATTTAATAACAACATTTAATTCATTAAAATCAACCATTATAATTATATATCATTGTATCACCAAAATAATTATGTTTCATGATACTAATTAAAAAAATAAACGTGATACTAATTGAAGTACATAATAAGACCCAATAAGGTTATTTATAGAGTTTTTGACTAAAACCACCGTACAGTGAGTCAATTTGAACAAAACCTCGTCATTGTTCCTTTAACTATTCCAATAAGTTTAATTTGTTGACTAAGTGGATCCTCATTAATTCATGATTATATAGATAAATAATCTCTACTGAACCTTTTACAAATTAAATTAAGTTGATCCTCATTAGTTCATAATTAATCGCTAAATAAACTAATCAAAACTATAATTATATAGTTTAATATACTAATTAATAATTCAATTGACCCTTAAAAATAAATTTACCTTAAACTAAGTTAATCTTAAAATAATTAAACATTAAATCAAATTAACCATTAAACTAAAATTAACCTTAAAATAAACTAATCTCAATTCATAAGTATATAGTTAATTAATTCCATTTAATTATTTAAATGATTCTTAAAATTTTATTAAACTGTATTTTTATTTTGGTTGGTTTTGTTTAAGAATTAATTTGGTTGAAAGGTTAATTTAATTTAAGGATTATTTGTTTTAATTTAATTTAGTTAATTTAATTTAGTTTGGTGTTAATTTAATATTAAGGGCTAATTTGATAATTAATTATGATTATTTAACTATATAATTATGTTTTGGGTTAGTTTTATTTTGAGATTAAATTAGTTTAATAATTAATGAAATTTTAGGGGTTAATAAGGGGTTATTTATCCATTTAATTATAGATTAATGAGGGTCAATTGAGTCAACAGTTAAGTTCAATGAAATACTTAACGGAATAATGATGGAGTGGCTAGACTAAACAAAATTTGAATTGAAAGGTGATTATTTTAAAATAAAAATTGGATCGGTATTTTTATTCAAATTGACTTATTGGACATGTGCTTTTCTGCAAAAAAAATCTTATTTACATAATGAGTGCAAATTTTTTTACTGCTCACTAAATATATTTTTTGTCGAAAGTGGTTGGTGCACCTATAACTAAGCATTGAATACAGTTGAATTTAAACTTCTAAACCACGTGATCCATACAAAACTTGTGTTTGGCTGGTATTTGAACTCAATAATTCATAAACACGAAAATACAATTTTCAAAAAGAAATTATGAATGGAAATGTCAAGATCTCAACTTCAAATTGATTAAATAAATGCATTATAAATCATTTTAGATTGGTTCATTTATAATGCATCGTTTAGAAATGTTGTTGTTTATTTTGCTGTGTTGACAAAAGATGATTTGGTTTCCAAATAGTTAAAAACAACATTTTCTAAAATCAATTATTTCATAAAAAACTGTCTTATTAACATTTGTAAATAACATAGCAGCGGCAGAGCCTACTAGCCAACCTTTTATTTGCACGTGTGTGATCATGCCATGAACGAACATGTTTGTACATTTAAATCATCAAGTCAGTGACAAGTAAAGACGTTAATCAACCTGTGTTGGAACTACTGATATTAATGTTTTTTTGAAAAATTAGATTAAGTATTTTAAATGTAAGACTAAAGTGTAAATCACTTTATTTTTCATGGATCATTTGTTCCCTTAATAGACCCTCAATATTATTGTTTATAATAGTTATCAAAAAAAGAGTATTGTTTTAACTGCTTGTAAGAGAAATGGCCTCTAAAATAGAAATATAAATCTTGCGTCATCATTCTGCTTGGTTATCATTCTGTTTGGTGATATAGAGTTGTGATGCACAAGAAATAGCGGTCTAACGGCTAGCCACTTGGTGTATACGTTCTTTGGGCTTAGAGATCGGTAGTTCAAATAGGAATAAATTTAAAAAAGTAAAGAAAAAGAAAGAGAAAGATATAGAGCTGTGATATAAATACGTTGTTGCATGTTGATTCCATTTTCACAGAAAATTATCGAACCACTCAATAAAACATACTTTAATTTTAACCGTCGAAATATCAAAATCAACGATTAAAATTAAATTCTTCCGTATCACAAAAACATAATGCCCCTCTTAATCTTAACCCAATCTTTGCACCAAAATTAAACAAGATGTAAAACAACTGTTGGAGTTCATAGCTATTCTTAATAAAAAAATTAAAAATTAATGATTAAATTTATTTAAATACAGGAATCTTTTTGAGTTTCTTCATTTTATTTTGTTAATACAAACACTCAATAGACAACTGAAGAGTGTTGTTTATTACTTGTACCTGAAATAGAAATAGCCTTCAAAATGTCAATATACGTCTTTGTCGCTATATTCTGCTTGGTTATTGAGAGTTGTGATACATGTGGTTTCATACTTGTTGCACTTTCGCACAAAGTGAATGCTGTTTTGTAAAATTTTGCTGCATTTCGTAAATATTCCATACCATATCTATCTTTGTTCCTTAATTTATCTTGTGCCCACTTAATATTCTCAGACATAAAATCATATTGAATCTTGCATGTTATTAGTTTTTCTTTCAGATTTGAAGATGCATCGTTAAGTAAACCTGATAGCATACGAAAAACCTTATCGACATGTATTTTTGAGAGGTCTAGGGCGCCAGTTGCAAGTTCATGTATATTTCTTGCCTCAAAACATTCAAGGTTTGCTCCTAGAATATTCTCACAATTCTCTGGGGATGGTGTTTTGACACAAACATGTTGGTTAAGTGTTCTGTCGGAGTAGATTGTATCAGAATTAATAAAAATATAAAGTATGAAAATGAACAAACTGGTAGACATATGTAAAAATTTAATAAATGACAACATTGGTATGTCTAAACCCCTGTTGACTTGGATTATTAACAAAGTTGGATATTTATAATATTATACAAAGTTATTTATAATAGTTGGTGCTCAAATCAATAAATAAAATACGAAATAATAGTTATACACTTTTAAACCATGTGATGCATACCAATTTTTTATGATTCTTATTGACAATTACATGAATTGTGTGTTAAAAACGTGAAGCACAATACTTTAATCATTTTGAAAAAGAAAAGTGTGCATGGAAATATCAAAAGTTCAACTTCCAATTGTTGATAGTAAATGCTTTATAAATTTTGACACGTGGAATTTTTTTGTTCCATGTTAAAATTTGTGTCTAATATAAGGGTATTGCTACATAAGCAATGACAAAATTATTTTAACATTTCTACATAAAAAACAATTTGCGAAATGACCAAAATACTCTTGTAGACTCTGTTAAGCAGCGAAATAAAAACACAGCATATTTGTCATATTTTCTATAGCAAAAAGCACAACCGAAGATGGTGGGAAAAAGAATCAAATCATACAATTGCTGATAAGTACATCTGAAGATCTATTCCTAAGAACAGGTTGTAATTAAATCATAAAAGTTATGGGAAATACTTTATGCATGGGAGAAAGACAAAAAGAGAATGCTTGAATAGAAAGTTGGTTTACATACTCTTGCTCAGATTATCTCAAGCGGAGGCTGACTCAGTTGCAGCAGCAGCGGCTCTTTTCTTAGCAAAGTATTCTTCTGCACGTGCAATGTTCTTGAGAACTGATGGCTTCATCCATTTCTTTCTGCCAGGTAGTTGGGTGAGGGTACAACCTGCAGCTTCTAGTTTTTCCTTCGCGGATGTGGAGAAGGCACGAGCTTTGAAGTTGAGCTTAATGCTTAATTCCCCATCACCTAGGATCTGTGGGAAGAGACTATGTGTAAGCAGATACATAGGATTTTGACATTTCATTTTAGCATGACAACACATGAATATACGCTGATGTCATCTAGTTATTGTAGTCGGTTCAGAGCAGTGTAAATTATTTTCAATACCAAAAAGAGATCAAGTAAAAAAACTGTTAAGTAATCAAGGATTCAGTTATGGAGTTCAAATGTGGAAAGTTATAGTTACAGGGTTCACAGTATCTGAGAAGATGGTCAGAAAATGATGCATAGAGGAGGACTAGAGTAACATATTTTAAGAAATTTTACCTTCAATGGCAGCTTTCTCTCCCTTCCAGAAGGATTGATCAAGCCTCTTTCCTTCAACGTTTCCAAAGAAACCTCTTCACCTTCTTCAAATCCAGCAGCTTCAATATCTTTTATGTTGACCGGTACGTATTTGGGCAAACCAGCCTTCATACCTTCATGACCAACAACAAAAATTAGAGCACACTTCAGTCCTGATGTTCTGATTGGATTCGTATTACTTCAACCCACTACAAATACCCTTGGAAACAAAATGTTTCTAACCAGCAGGTTACTTGCAATAGATCTTAATATAGCTAAAAGCTTATGTTGTCATAAGACAGCCTGATTCCGCAATAATGAATGGGAAAGAGCTTCAAACAACAGGTTACCAACAGAAAAAAAATATAACAAATGCCAACCACGCGAACAAAATGGACATGTACAAACGTCTTCCTGTTTTTCCATTGCATATTTACATATTACACTGGCAGGTGGCAAATCCCTAATCCACATCAACATATCATTACTGCAAAACACAACTGATCGCTACTTATTGAGCGACTATGATAGTAGTCAAGCAAAACCTCATCAGCGCTAAAAGTTCAGCCTTATATGTATCTAATTCTGAATAACAAACATATAACAGCACCTGACCTCAACTCCACAAGTACAAAATGCAACTTATCTTAAACTCAAAAATATAAAACTGCAGCTTACAGCATTTCATCAAACACATAACACGCAATTTTAATCAAGCACATTACAACAGCAATAATCTCAAACCACCACCATTACATTCCCTTAAAACTAATTCAACCAACAATTTAGAATGTACCTCCAGCAATTCCACGCAATTTCGGCAACCGTCGGTACAGCGGCATTTGTCCACCTTCAAACCCTTTCCTAACACCAGGACCAGACCTAGACTTCTGACCCCTCATTCCAAACCCACAACTCCCTCCTTGCCCAGCAGCATGTCCTCTCCCCTTCCTCTTCCTATTCTTCCTCGAACCCGGTTGAGGTCCCAAATTATCCAAACGTAACCTCACACCACCAACTCCAGCACTTTCCACAACGGCCAACGTCGACGCCTGACTTCTCACAACCAATCCCCTCCATAAATCACTCTTCACTTTCACATTTACAACACCGAAACTGCAAGAATTAAACTTCAATTTCTCCAAATTTCCCTGAACAAAATCCACGAGAAATCAGAAGAAAGTTTCGAAATTGAAAGCGTAAATTTCCATAAAGATTTGAACTTTTTGAGTTAGAGTTACCTTGAAGGAGGTTGAGAGTGATACGAGCGGCTTTCGGGAGGCGGCGACGGCCGGAAGAGCAGATGAAACGGAGATAAGGGCAGCCATTGATGTGGCGTTGAAGCTTGTCTTCAGTGTTTAACCAAATGATTTAATCGGATAGGGAGGGATGATGTTTGGAGACAGTGATCCTCTGCTTCGACTTCATTTCTAACCATACACCCTACTATTAGCCAATGAAGAAAGAACACGTGGAACCTTCTAATATTGGGCCGCGAAGGCCCAATATAGTACAGATTTGTATTCAATATTTACAAAAAAATGGATCATTTGGATGAATCGTTTGTTCAGTTAAAGTTTTTAATAAAACCTTTTGTATCGTCCCAAACCTGATTCCTCAATTTAATCTATATTTTACACGATGGATGATTGTGGCTTGAATGGTGTTATATTGATTTATGGATTGTTTGTACGATTACTTTGCACCGAAAACTAAGATTTGGGATCCACCATCTAAACTATGGTCAAATGAGGATATGAAGTTGAGGATGGCGAAGACAGTGAAGTCATTGTAAGGTGGTCTGCAATGTGGGCTTATCTTAATTTAGTGCCTAGAAACAGTACTCATACCCTTACATTCATGGATATACTAAAAAAACAAGTAGGGGTTTACAAACAAACCCTAGCTAGTGTACGTGTAATACTTTTGCATGTAATAGGAAAAATGGTTCACTTTTATATAAACTACTGCTGCATAACCACTTTTGATTCAGAAATTGAGCTCGTTAGCTTGGCCTTGGTGTGAGGTTTACTAATTTTCTAATAACGTTATAATAGTAAAATACTTTTTAACTGTCAAGTGATGTGTAAGTTCGCTTATGGTAAAAAGCTAAGCCAGAGCAATGAACTCTCCAATCGAACATCTTACTTCAACATGTCGTGACAGAAAGTGTTAGAAGAAATTTCCCACCAAATGATTTTCTAATAACATTATAAACCCAAGATTATGGTTTGATGTTCTGGAAGTTGCAAGAAGAAGAGACTTTTGGATAACTTCATTTTCTCACATGTAATTTCCCATATTTAAATTGACCTCGTGTTACATCAATTGAGTATTACACACTCCAAAGTAACCGGATCTCGCGAAAAAAAATTAATTACGTTGAAATCAGTTTTAATGTTTTTGTCTTCATTTTTCGACACTGAAATCAAGCTCAAAATAAAGTTGGAAAATGGAAATTAATCCGCAAACCCATAAATTCAGGAAGTGGATTTTGAGCGTTCATCTTTCTTCATCATTGTCGAAAATATCAAGAAAAAATTAGTGGAAGAAATCTAAAGAATTTATATAACAATGTTTACAAATTATACTCATTTTGAGCGTATATTACAAGTCGAGACCCAAAGTCATTTTAAACTTTCAAGGCGCGGCTGGCGCAAGACTTAAATGCAAATCCAACCCAAAGACATCATCAAAATTGGGCCCACCTTCCCCACCACCACCTCTAGAAAACCTACTCAACGACGGTCCATCCACTATCAGCCCATTTCTGCTCGGTTGCATGGCCATCATTGACTCCCCTCCACCGTAATCTCCTCCCCTACCCTGCTGCTGAAACTTCGATCCATGCGATACATTGAATCCCGGAGTGCCACGTGGCAAGTACATCCAAGAAGAAGAAGGTGCACCGTGATGTGATCCGGCCGGGACCATTAGATGAGGTGGTGGAGTAAACATGGACACCATCGGGTTTCGAACGTATGAAACGGCAGCGTTTCGTGAAGCTTGAATCTGAGCACGCTTCAGTTGTTGTCTCTCCTTTTTATGAGCGTTTTGATGTCCTCCTAGGGCCTTGAGAGTTGGCAAACTCTCGCGACAACAGTATTGACACTCTCATACTTGCGACCATCAGAGCTGGCCGGACTGCTTGAATCAGGTGAGGGAGTCTTAGAAGATTCCACCTCGTCTTGATCTTCTGACACGTTAAATCCAAATAGTTTCAATTTAGTGGTTGTATTTGACTTGACTGTCTGATAACCATCATAGTCCACCTCAGCCATGCTAATAAAATGGTGTAAGAAAAAATGTCTTTGAGGGTTGGAGTGTCAGCAGATGTTGTGTGGATCGATTGTGAGGGAGGGTGTTGCTATTTATACAAGGTGGGAACGTGAAGCCGAATAAACTATGTAACACAACAGTGGTTGTCTAACATCACTAATTGCGGACATCCCAACGAGCACTAAGGAAACATATGATACCTAAAGTATTGTCCCATTCAACTAACGTTAATTTCTTTCTTTTTTTAACTGAAACACAAGTAGTGTATAACGTGTCTAGTCATGTTATAACAAAATGATTTTTTATAGTATAGTGATATCTTATTTCTTAATTAAAATTCATCATAAAATCATCTCACATAAAAACTAGTGTTTTTGAAACCGAACCAACCCGTGACCCGGCGAGGTAGGTGGGTCATTGGGTTAATGGGTCAACCGGGTCGACCCAAGGGTCAAGTATTTAAATAGATTATGAATTTAAAATAATTTAAAATATGATATATTTATTAATAAAAATACTATATATTGTGTTTACTTATTTTTGTCAAGCATATAAGTCATAACTTATTAGGTTAAATATGAGATTGTAATGAAAAAAGTCAAAAAAAATTCTTTATTTAAATTCTTAAAACTTTACTTTTTTTATAAAAATTAGGTCAACCACCAGGTCACCCGGTTCTGGACCGGGTTTAATGCATAAACGGGTCACATGTGAACCGACCTGGTTGGAACACTGGGTCCGGGTCAACCCGCCGGGTCGGATCGGGTTTTAAAACACTGATAAAAACTACTCCATCACCTTTTGTTCAGAAAGATAAATTTCACAACATTTAAGATATTAATTTATGTAAAATACATGACTGAGAATGAATGATTTAAAAATTTAAATAAAAAATAAAATATGCGGTATTTATTTGAAGGTTGACAAATATTATAAATTTATCAAGATTTATCTCCATGGAAATAATCGTTCGACATACATTTTTCATCATACAACAAAGATCAAATTAGCGCCTAATTATCTGCGTGATTTTGGAAATATTTATGCGTCAGATTGAACAATACAAAATTGTTTATAAATGCATATTTTACCCACCAGGAGAAACGGCCGACCAGACTCCACTAATCACTCTCGATACGTTAATGAACAAGTCAAAGTATATAGATGTACTCTACTCATGCATGCAAGGAGTTAGCTAATTAAAGCCAACTTAGGTCTCAATGTCTCTATACAATATTTCTGATAATCATGACTAATTATAATATTAGTAATAGGGCATAGATACGTTTGAAACCCAACATCCGACCTCTATAATGGTGTCACTTGTTCTTGGATCCACCTTGAGTGGGGAACCCCCTTTGCACTTATAAAATAATACTTTGTAAGTAGTAAGACCTAGGTTCTTAGTGTCTTATTACCTGCATCATTATTAAGAACATACATTTGTTTGGACTAAAATTAGATTCCTTTTATTTTAAGTAAAAGTGCTCTTGAATACTTGCATGATTATTGGATCTTTAAAAGGGTGTATAATCCAAAAATATATTTGTATGTGAGTGGTATATATTGAAAATTAATTTGGCCCTATCAAGAGATGTGTCATCCACTGATGCATCATGTGTCAGTTTTACATTCGTTGGGCACGTTATTATGTTATTATTAAAGCCAAATTATATGCGCAAATTGCCAAATCAATGGAGGACTGGAGATGATTAGCGTCAACGTCCATCGACTGAGCACTTTACAATCAATTTCATAATAACCTAAATACTTAGCTCGGGGCTACGGTGAAGGGGTACACCAGCTCATGAAATTGAATATGCATGTATCAAATGAGATGTGTGTTCATACAAGTGCTTATAGGTTTGCATGGGGGTCCCATGCAGCATTTCGTGGGTTGATGAGGATGATGAGAATTAGCAGGCTACTTAGAGGATAACCTGATAAAATGGGTTGCGTGATTGACGTTCTGAAACCCTAATTTTTTATGATCAACTTTGGGTGATAACTTTCCTCAGTTTCAGATCTCTAGAGATCTCACTAACTATAGTACCATAAATAAATCAAACCCTATTTGTACTCATAAACAACTTGTATTTTCGCATTACTTTTGATTAAAACCCAAGCTTCGTAAGTCTATATGAGACTTGAAATCATTAACATTCACCCTCAAAGTCTTCATCACAACTCCAACCATGACCCCACATGTCCCTTGGAGTTACTTTGAGTTAAGGTTTGGAAAGAAAATGCAGTGAAGTTTATAGGAGTAGTGCTTTTCCAACAGTTAGATTTGATTTAGAACCATCGTAGTCTTTGAGTAAATTAGGATTCAAGGTTCGAGAGAATATTTGGCTGTTGAGTACAATTCATACTTTTTCAGTAACAGAGGATATACAGAACCTAAAAAAATGGTGTACATAATAATTATATAATGTAGAGAGTATAAGTGCACATGAATGTGTGTAGATTGGATTGAGGTATGAATGTGTGGTTCATTCACACTCGAATGAATTATGACTAGCAATTGGGTGTGACTAATATCTGAGACTGAGCTAAACTACTTTCTACAAACTATACGTTAAGTGGTGTTAGTTTGGATGGTTTGGAAAGGGACAGTGACAAAATGGCACTATGATGATCTCTACAATTAAGAGACAAAAAGATGGATGGTAGGATTGTTTACAGCTCTAGTCTATAGAATATGAAGTTAAATGCATAGTCATTTTCTCATTTTTAACTTCTTTGTTGTCTCTTTCCAAGTAACAATCAACACTTTAAGACTTTGGTTAATCACTTATTGATTAGAGAGATACAGCTTCTCCAATCTAAAACCTACCCAACACTCCCTTTCTGCTTTTATCTATAAGGATCCAAGATGGGTTCACTATCTCAAGGTTTATAGTTCATTGCTGACTGATGTGAATCAAGCTGGTGCATGAATATTGTCCCACCTTAATATGTGGCTTTAGGACTGGAGGACAAGCATCCAACTAGCAAATTATTCGAACTTCTTCGAGGGAAGTGACTTGAGTGTTTGTCCCTTTCACTTAGTGTTTTGCTTTGACATAGTATAATCGCTAGACACATTACATAACTGGACCATTACATACTTAGATTATGTTACTAGACTTCAGACATAAATTGTCAAAATTTGGTAAGAAAAGTTTGGATCCCTAGTGTGCATTTAAGTGAACTAAAGCTCCAACTAAACTCTTTGGATGTTTCTAAAGTACAACGATGTATTAATCCAACCAGTATGGTTTCAAAACATATAATGACTCAACAAGGTGATAGTATGAGAAGATCTTTGTATATGTTTCAAGTCTTAAGTTCGCCACCTAGAAACTTCACACTAAGCAGATTACAAGTAACAAACCGAATAACCTTGTTCAGAAGGTTGTATGATCCATTAGATATATTGACTAGTAGCGAGATAGGTTTGACCCACGTCCCGATTAATGTGAAATCTCGTCTAAGAATACCACTAATCATCATTCCTTTCCCCAATTTTCCACAGAACTGTGCAATCCTAATATTTTGAGAGCTACTTACACACATGGAAGGATCAAAAAGCTTTTGATGTGTTAAAGATATAACCTAATATGACTTCGTTTTCAAGTTTGAGATCCGCTTTAGTGGATATGCTCAAATTATTTGGCTGTACTAAAGTAAAAAGAAACCCCAAACATTGTGGGTGTGACTCAGTAATCAATGATTAATGTAATTAAAATCAGCATTACTTTACTAGTAGATAAGTTGACAATCAAGACTAAGTCTCACAATTAATGTCTAATTGTTGGATTATCTATTGTTTGGCAAGAATGTGAATATCTGACTTTCTCTATTGCAGATAACTTTGGCCCCGGACATAAGGGTATTAATTTTGGTGAGAATCAGGTTCCTAAGCTGGAAATAAAAACCCTAGTTGCTATTTATATACTCGGATCAACAAGGAGAACTTACATTTGGTGTTAACTCATAGTTTGATTGCACCAAATGGGCTCAGCTATTGGGCTTTCGCCTTATGGTGATGATTTTTATGGGATTTCATGAACCTTGTAATGCAATCAATCAGCAAACTATAAACGATATCTGTTATTGTGATTAATTATGGAAATCACTAGGCATTTTTCCAAAACTATCGGTTGAACACTTTCCACAAAATCATTCTATTCATACCTTTCCGGTCAATTTCTGCTTACTTAATTATTCAGTAAGAAATTCCGTTAAATAAAATATTACTATTGAAATTATGTGCATACAGTTTGTAATCATCAATTCAACAAGGAATCTATCACAAAACTGAGGAACATCTATATCCACTGCCACATTCCAAGGTGGACGATCACCAACAAGCAATCACGAATTCAGGCTTTCAGCGATAATAGAAGTCTACCAACTTTGCTTAATAAACATTAGTACCTCCGGTATGGAAAACCAGTTGAAGAGATGGCACAACAGTTCAATGACGAAACACCCTTGACCGTTGGACACTGTACAGAAAAGTTTGAAGCAATCTTAAGAACCAAAGCAATGAGAGTTTTTGAGGCTTCCCATTTCTCAAACAAATAAAGAACATAAGAGGATGGACAAGCTCCAGTCCTGTACCAATATGATCACAACTAATGACGGAAAACCAAGAATATATATATACGTCCAGATAAGGATGAGGGATGTCATATACCAAAACCATTCCTTCAAAACTGTTTGCTGTCCCTTCTACTGTTGGTTGCCAGTGCACCCTAGGAACTCTTGATCTGAGAAGGCTTTATATTGTCATTTTGAGGCTGAGTGGCTGCTGCCTCCATGACTTGGGCAGATGACAAGGTTTGATAATGAGAGATGACTGAGGGGGCAAGTGGCTGGGTGTAATATATCTGCGCAAGGGATGGATCAGGGATTTCATAGTTGTAGGTCGGGTTTGGTGCAGATGTTACTTGGGGTTGCTGATTGACTTGAGCATAACTGAAAAATTGTTGCTGAGGAATATTGGGAGCTACTTGGACCTTGGGTTGAACAACAGCAGATGTAGCTCTGTATATTGCTGAGGACACCTCAGGATTTGGAGCTTTTGAAATATTTTGGTTGTTGCTGAAAGATTTAGCTGAGTCGGGGACTTTATTGGAACTTACGGGTGTCTGTAGGTGACCAGTAAATACCACAGAACTGCTTTCAGGATAATTACGATGATGAGCGGACATATTGTAACTTTGTGAGGGTGGCGGAGCTTGAACAATGTACACTGAATGTTGATACTGCTGAGGTCGAAGCTGAATGGGCTGATGGTGTGGATGCTGTACATGTTGTTGAGGAGGATACCCAGGATAATATGGTGGCATGACCAATGGATTAACTGGTTGTTGAATCACATATTGTATACCAGCATGAACGAATTGTTGTGGATATGGATAGTTTTGTTGCTCTATTTGGGGCTGTACCATGTAACCAGAGCCTAGCAGGGGCTTCTGCAATTGAACTGGAGCATTATTGGACTCAATAACAAGGTTCCTCTGATCAACAAGATTGGCAGAAATCCTATTGTCTCCAGCAGACGCCTGAATTACTCCAGGATAACTCATTCGATTACTTCGAGGAATGACACTCGGTATATTATCATCACTACAAGAATCCAACAAAACACAGTATTGAATTACATCTGGAAATCCCAATTCATAAGTCATCAATAAAACAATCTACAAGCTAAAATCAAGATATTCACAAGCTTTTTAACAACAGAATCTAAGAATTCAGCATATGGCCAATAATCCAATATAAGAACTTAGTAACAAAAACGACCGAATCTACAAAGATGTAATTCAAAGGTATAGAATTAAACAACAGAAAGCAATTTATTAGCGAAACTGAAAAGTACCTGGGAAAAGAATCTGGTTTCAGAGTGTCACCAACATTAGCAGGCTGTGGCTGAGTCTGCTGCGGTAGGACTTGTGATTGTGGCTGTGGTGACTTCCTCCCCTCTCCTAACATGCCACCATGATCAGATCTCTCATCATCAGACACTAATGTGTTCTGAGAATCTCTGACAACCGGATTCAAAGATGTCATAACTGTAGACTGAACAGGAATTGAAGCAACAATAGTGGTCGGGATTGGAGGTGGAGTGGATGACATAGCAGTGAAATTATCAGCAGCAGCTGAAACGCTTATCTGCACAAGCTTCTCTTCAGTTCCCAATCTCTGATCCTGAACCCTAACTCCACCACCATCTTCACGAACCTTAATTGGAGGCAAATTGGCCATTATAGGAACTGAATTCGCCGACCCGAATGAAGAAGTGTTCCATCATAGGAGAACCTGGCATTGAATGCACATCCTGATTCGAAATCTTAACATTTTTTCCACCATTTCCAAACTCAGAATCTAATCCTCTAGAAACCCCCAATTCATTATTATTCACACTAATTACATCATTCGCTAACCCTAGCAAGCAATTAACTGAAGCCGAATCAGAAAATCCACCACTCAAAGCTCCTGATCCATTCAATGCGCTTAAAAACCACTCATCCGACTTTACAGAACAATCCAGAAGCGATCCGATTGAACCAATCGACTCCGATTGAACTGGAAATACAAACAGCCTCAATCTCGAACCCTTACCTCCAACCCCAACCGCCGCCGCACATAACCGATCATACTCCTCGATCATACTCTCCAAATCCTCATCTCCAGCAAGCGAAATCAACGAGTCCAGATCCTCGTTCGGCAACTGATACTTCAAACTAAACGGCTTCGTATGTAGAAATAGGGTTTTAGCGACTCTATCGATAAGGCCGGTTAGGGATACGTTCCGATCCACAACGACCATGCGTGTATCTCCACCTACGTAGCAGAGAGACTTGTTGTGTGGGCGAGGGACGATGTGGCCGCCGTAGCTGCACATGAGACGGAGCTTCTGCGCGCCATGGACAGGTGGGAGAGAGTCATCGATGAACGAGTCAGTGGTGCGGGAGCGTGGAGAGGATTCGATGGAGTCAGCGACGGCGGTGATCGGCGGAGCGGGAGGCGGAGGGTCCATCGAGTTGGGTTTTAGAGAGACGGAGATGAATGAAGATTAAGCTGATGTATTTATACTCCGTAAGTTTTCTGTCTATTTATTTTTATTTTATTTATAATTGATTATTAATAAGTCAAAAGCATTTGGAGTCAAATTGGATGAATATAGAAAGATCTGATGGAGTTGACAGCTGTATATTCCCATTTTCTTTAATATCCAAGAAAATATCGATATCTTTATAAAATGGTATTACTCGATCACAGTTATTAATTAATAATAATTTCAAATACCAAATTAAAATCATATTGTCAAATACAAAGAAATCGACGAGTACTATTCTCAACTACACTAAAAGGTGAGCATGAGAATAAGATCAAAAAAGGTCATGGGGTTGAATCTCTACTAAACATTTAAATGTGAAATTTCTTAATTCGGTCGAATCTGTCACACTGTGATGGTATGGTCGCACCTAGTTGACGTGCTTTGCAGGCTACTACGCTCAACCATGAATTTACTCAATACGCGCACTGTGGTTTCATTCAAAAAATACAAAAAGTAATTATGATATTTGACACTTGGAAAATAGAGATATTTCTGTAATTTTATTTACCAATTTAAGTCAATAATATATATTATTATTGTTTGATATTTATAGTATCTGAAGAGTAAAATTTGATTCTTGCAACATTATTCATGATTTAGAGCAATCAAATTAGATATTATGTCAGGATTGATAGTCAACCTCTACCAAATAAGGTATTGGTTATTAAATACATAGCATCCTAAATTTAGCAATCGAATACACACCGACAAGGAATCAGATCCGGTTTAGCTTACAATAAGTTATAGCGGATTCAAAACTATCTAGTTTTATCAAAAATAAGTTAAAATTATATCGTTTTACTAAAACATAAAATTATTGAACCTCTTATAAAATCACGTAATTCTAAACCTAAGCTACGTGTTTTATCGAAGATACGCATCAAATATGAGTTAAGTTTTTATTTAAACCATTATACTTAATGGCTTTGAGCTTAAAATTTACGATAAAACTAGGTATTGACCCGCGCTGTGCGCGGGGTGATGGATTTAACGAAAGGTATTTCTATATAATTAACTGAAAATACAAGCCAGCCGATCAGAAAAAAAGGGTTTTAACGAAATGTATTACTATATAATCATGAAATATTTCCGAATCTATAATATTTGTATTCGACACATGCTGCCAAAATATTTACATGAAATATTTGATTATAATATTTTGATTCCAATTTCAATGATTCTCATTAAATGTTATTATTCAAAAAAGGCAGCGAATCCGAAAAAATTGAAAAAAAATCAAAATTCTAAAAAAATGACACATAGGTCAAATTGCTCACACGACGACACGTGTCCAATCATACATCCCTTTTAATATATATGATTACGTGCAAAAGAGACATAATTTTATTGAATAAAATTTCAGCAATCTCATTGAGTGGCTTACAAGCGGAGTTACATTTATTTTATAACGATGCTTGATTTAAGTAAAGCTTAGTTTGACATTTTGGAAACATACGTGCAGCTGTGGACTAACTATGTTACCTTAAACATGCATTTTTCTTTTAACCCGCGAGTCACTTAGATATTGAGTGAAAACATGTCGTCAATACTTCGATTTAAATTACTTATATTTATCGTTTATTTCTTGTCTGCTTCAGTCACTTTCTTCAATTTAAAATTGTATTTAAAAACAATATTTATGATTATATCTTACCGTTTTAAATAACTATATTATAATTCGAGTTAATTTCCTGGAGGATAGTAAATATTTGTGAGACGGATAGATAAAATTTTAACGTTAATTTGATTAATCTACCGATTAATATTAAATTTTAGTTTTGATGAAAATAGATCGTTCAGAACTGAATGGATGAGACTTAACCGAGCTAGTGACAAGCATGACCGGTTCGTTATGCCCTTTCTTGATGCATCGGAATGAGGCTTTTCATTTTATAGATTTGTGAGCGAGCCTTCCGTGGATGATCTCAATTGGACAAATTTACAATATGATTATTTGTAAGGTTTGAAATAATTAAAGCGAACAAATATTAAAATGAACAAATCTTAAAGTGAACAAATATTAAGAGACGGAGATATTCAAATTCTCGAAATGGAAGGTGAAAAAACAAGAGTATGTTAATGATTCAGAAGCTATGTGCAAGAAATCTTTCATTCTTTGGTACACAACAACTCTTGTTTTAGATATGAAATACGGTTTGGGTAATTTTGACTTTTAAATTTGGCCGAAGGTTGTTCTCAATCCATATTGATTATTCCTTTAGTTATGCAGAATCTCATAATTGATGAAAGTGAAACGTTACAGCAAACAATCACATTTTACTAAAAATATCAAATCCACACAAACGGACAAAAACACACACATTACCAAAATCCACACACCCGTGCGTCGACCGCTTCCTCTTCCTCCCCGAACCAGATTCGATTCATCAGATAAACAGGAATCTACCTACAGGGCATTAACTCAAAAATCCAATCTTTAACAACCATTTGTTGTTTAAGGGGTTATTAACTGATCTCGCTCGCGTCTGATTCGGTCGGAAGATGGTTTGGGGAAAAAGTGAGGAACCGGGCATGGCCACGTCAGTCTCCGAGGATACGGGTCAGACTCGGCTCAGCGAGCTGGGTTACAAGCAGGAGCTCAAGCGTGACCTTTCGTAAAGATTTCTTCTTTTGTTGTTTTTGGGGTTTTGGATGAATTTGGGGAAATGGGTTTGCCTTGTTTTGTTGATTCGTTGTGATTTGAATGTCGAATTTCGGACACAGTGACATGAATTGTCATGGATTTGCTCATGTCTGATTAAGTACTTAGAAATGAATCATTCCTGTTGGCACTTTTCATTATGTAACATTTTAGACATTGAATAATCATTCGTAATTTATTGTTTGAAAAATAGCTGAATTTATAAGCACGGCGTGTGGAAATGAGGAAGTGGATATGATATGAACATTGATCTTATTTTTTGGGTTGTAGGATGTTGTCAAACTTTGCATTTTCGTTCTCGATAATATCAGTGCTAACTGGAGTGACAACATTGTACAACAATGGATTGACCTATGGGGGGCCAGCTACCATGGTATACGGGTGGTTGATTGCTGGGGCGTTTACGATGACTGTTGGTTTAGCGATGGCTGAAATTTGTTCGTCATTTCCTACTTCTGGAGGTCTTTATTATTGGAGTGCTAAGCTTGCTGGTCCTGAATGGGCTCCTTTTGCCTCCTGGATGACTGGATGGTAGTATATTTTTTCTCAACTACATTTATTCAGTTCATTACTTGATTTCCAATTGCGTTAAGGTTTTCCGATATAATGATTAGAAGACTTGTTGTTGCAGGTTTAACATTGTTGGCCAGGTAGATACTGATATCCAGAGCAATTGTCAGCACGGAATGTTCTGTTTTTGATAATCAATTTATTGGAGTTTCGCCTTTTGAGGTTCGGTTGTTTAAAACATTCCCTTTTCTGCAGTGGGCTATTACAGCGAGTGTAGATTTCTCTCTTGCGGAGCTGATCGCAGTAATTATCCTCCTTGCCACTGGAGGGAAAAATGGAGGAGGTTATGAGGCATCCAAATATGTGGTCATATGCATTTATGGAGCGATATTATTTCTTCACTCAATCATTAACAGTCTTCCGATTTCGTACCTATCTTTTGTTGGCCAGCTCTCAGCAGCATGGAATATAATAGGTATCTTAGTCTGAAGAAGGCTTCATTTTCATTGATTATATATCTTTATTCAGTTGAAGAATATATTTTGAAAATTTTAGCAGCTTTTCATCGTTAACTTTTGTTGTGAATTAGGGGTATTTCTTCTGATGGTGCTTATTCCGTTAGTCTCACCCGAGAGGGCTAGTCCGTCTTTCGTTTTCACCCACTTCAACACGGATAATGGAGCTGGCATCAACAACAAATTTTACATATTTGTGTTGGGTCTTCTAATGAGCCAGTATACTCTTACTGGTTATGACGCATCAGCGCACATGGCGAGTTCTTTAACTCATTATCCTTTTTTTAAGAAAATGTTGTGAGATGTTCATTTTATGGCTTGTGTGTTTCAGACTGAGGAGACTAAGAATGCAGATATCAACGGACCAAAGGGAATAATCAGCTCAATAGGCATTTCCATTTTGGTTGGATGGGGTTACATAGTTGGTATCACCTTTGCCGTCACTAACATTCCGCTCCTCCTAAGCCCAGATAATGAAGCTGGTGGATATGCCATTGCTGAAATTTTCTACCTTGCATTCAAGAACCGGTACGGTAGTGGAACCGGAGGGATATTATGCTTATGCATTGTTGCTGTGGCTGTATTCTTCTGCGGCATGAGCTCAGTGACGAGTAATTCGAGGATGGCATATGCTTTCTCCCGAGATGGTGCCATGCCATTTTCTCCGCTTTGGCACAAAGTTAATAGGCATGAAGTTCCCCTCAATGCTGTTTGGTTCTCGACTTTCATTTCATTTGTCATGGCCCTTACGGTGCGTGCCTATAAACTGATTTTTCACCTCAGATTTCTCTACTTATTTCATCTGCCAGTAACTGATGCTGCCTACTGTTTTTCAATGCAGTCGTTAGGAAGCGTAGTTGCATTTGATGCCATGGTCTCCATCGCAACCATCGGTCTCTACATAGCCTATGCACTACCCATCTTCTTCCGGGTTACACTTGGTCGCAAGTCCTTCGTCCGAGGACCATTCCACCTCGGTCCAGTAAGTACCCTTATTAGCTGGATTGCTGTCATCTGGGTTGTTGCCATCTCAGTACTCTTCTCTCTGCCAGTAGCCTATCCTATAACCAAGGAGACCCTCAACTACACTCCTGCAGCCGTCGGCGGTCTTTTATTCCTCACCATCTCAGCTTGGATTTTCAGCGCTCGACATTGGTTCAAAGGCCCAGTCACCAACATCAACTCCTGAACAGCTTCCTTAAATCAGTCAACAACAATGACAGCACAAATGCTGATGTTAACTCACTCCCACATGCGTTTAAAGTCCTTGTATTGTGTACAACAGTATCTTCATGTTACACATAAAAATAAAGGAAATGCTTGTAAGTTGCAAGTGCTGATCAGTGACCAAAAGATAGTCATTTTGAGGTTATGGGTTTGGTTTTCTGTGACACAAAAGAAATTTGTTTTATGAGACAGTGAGACATGATATAATTATCTAGGGAAAGTATCATATGAAACTCCCTCTTTTCATGGATCCATGAATTCCCTTCATCACCGTTGATTGCACTTTTTGTGTGCACCAGATTGTGCCACGTGTTTGCATTTTTGAAATGCACATGTGAGTTGCACATGACAAATGCACACGTGAGTTGCACATGCTCATTAATGCGCTGACACAATCTGGTGCGTCCAAAATGCAAACAGTAAATGCAGTCAACGAATGCAAAGAGGGATCCATGGATCCATGAAAAGGTGGGGTTCCACATGATACTTTCCCTAATTATCTAATGATCATGATTAATTTATATTTTATTAAATTGGAGGGACAACTGTGCGTAAAACATTTGGAAAAATTGATCCAAATCTCATTCGTTAAATTTAATAAAATGAATGAATAAGATAATGTCTTACAATTTCATACATATATAATTATCTCATCTGAATCTAATTCTTGAGGTTGTTTATTATATCTTTACGGAATTTTAGAATTTTTTTATCAAAATTACATAATTTTGGATCTCTGCCATAATATACTAAATCTTATTGATTTCTCAAATAAATAAATAAAAACCCTCAACAAAAGTTAACCGACTACAAAAACCCAGCCGAACCGACCCACCACTCCAACTCTGGCAACCGCACCCCACTGGGCCCCACACCTCACACACATCTCACATCTCGCAACAAACCAACCGCACTCAACTCGCTCCCAAATCTCAAAAACGCGGATATCCCACACAACACGACACCGTTTCACGCACCATCGTGTCCTTATTCCCCCTCTATTTATCTGAATTTTCTCTACAACAAACTTTCAAAACTCTACAACGCGATCGACGATGGGGAACTACGCGTCGTGTGCCCTCTCTCGATCGGCGACCTCAGCCAAAGTAATCCTCCCGACACGGGAAGTCAGAATGTTGAAATCGGAGACGAAAGCAGCGGAGCTGATGATGGAGTTTCCAAGCTACTTTCTAGTCAATTCCTGCTCCATGCAAATTGGTAAGCGATTTTCTGCTTTATCAGCGGATGAGGATTTGGAGGTTGGAAATGTTTACCTCATGTTTCCGATGAGGAGAGTGAATTCCATAGTTGCGGATGCTGACGTGGCGGCGAAGATGAATATGGTGGAGGCTCGGGAAGAAGCGGGTGAGAAAGTGAAAATTGAAGAAAGTATGGGGTTGATGTGTAATTTAGAGGAAGTTGAGGGGTTGGTTGAAGAGGATTTTAAATATAGGATGTCGGTTTGTAGGTCGAGGAAGCCCAAATTAGAGACCATCACGGAAGAGCCCATTTACTGAATATTTTCCATTTATTTTTTATCATAAAAAGTATGCGACTATTTAGGTGTTTAGGTCAACAATATGTGCATATTATCCAACCATTACTAATTGAAAAATCAGTTCAGATTTTTTAGTTTTATTTTTAGATCAAAATTTTGACACTTTTTTGTTTGTGATCAAATCTCAAAACAGATTTTATTTGGTAAATAAAATAAGATAAAATGGAAAAGTACCCATTTAAATGTAGTTACTAAGCAACATCTTTATGAATTTAATTATACAATTTAATGAAAATATAACATTTATTTTGACGTTAAATTAATCAAAATTAATAACTAAATTTCTCTAATAGAACTCTTGAATTTGACATTATTTATTAATATGACATTTTGAAAAACATGTGAAATGTAATCAACAATAAATAATCAGACTGACTTTTAGGCATTACTTTGATCCGTAAGTAAATACTCCAAAATGTATTTTATAGAAACTTTTTCAGAATGATAATTTACATTAATATCACTTTTAAATAAAATAAAGAAATTAAATACGAATTAAAATACAAAAAATGATGCTAAATTGTTGAACAAAGAGTAACGTTAATTCCCGAGAATCAGAGCGACGTCCTTGTCGCCGGATCTTTCTCCGTTTTTACTTTCCATTTCCGTACACCCACTTCGGCCAACCCCCGAATCGAAAGATTCAATCTTGGCAATTTATCATCTGCTCACATAAACCCTAAACCCTGAAAATGATTCGGTTGCTTGTGCTGGTGTTTTTGCTTCTGAGCGTTTTGGGAGCTTCTTCTGACTCGGCTGGATCTAAGCCGGAGGTTGGAAATATAGAGGGAAAAAACGGTACTGAGGTAGCTGTTGTTGACCTGAACGTCTCAAATTTCGATTCTTTTATGAAGCAGGTTACAACCAGTTTTGCAATTGTTGAGTTCTTTGCTCACTGGTAAATGTCTTTTTTGTGTCTGTGTTTTTAAGTTCTTCAATCAAGCAAATAAGATAGCTCAATTATATTGATAAGGATGCTTTTGCAGGTGCCCTGCTTGCAGAAATTTCAAGGTAACACTCTATATTCGTATTTTACATGGTTCGTGAATTTGTATTGGGCATATCAGTGTTTGAATTGGCTATTGATAATGCTACGACAGCCCCATTTTGAGAAAGTGGCTAATGTGTTCAATGGACCAAAAGCATCATATCCAGGTGTAATTCTCATGGCTAGGGTGGATTGTGCATTGAGGGTAATTTTTTGTACGTGATTATGGTTTTGCTAGACGAATATGGTTTCGGCAATGCATCTAACACATTTTTTTCAACTTTCTGATGATATAGGAGAACATAAACCTATGTGATAGTTACTCTGTAGGCCGCTATCCTACTTTACTCTGGGGTCCTCCATCGAAGTTTGGATCTGGATGGAAACCTGAAGAAAAGAGCGGTCTTATCCTTATAGAAAATGCATACACAGCTGATCGTTTTCTTGCTTGGATTAATAAACAATTAGGCAGGTACAATCATATTGTTTTTATTATTATTGCCAAGGCTGTAACTGATTATGAAACATATGGATGATAAGTTACACTTTACCTTCACAGCTCATATGGCTTCGACGATCAGAAATTCGAAAGTTATCATATTGTTTCAAATGCATCAGGCTCTGAGCCAGTACGTTTTTGTATTTGTTTAATTCTTTGGTTTGTAATATATTTTTATCCCGGTTATTAAACTTCTAAAAATTATGAACAAAAAAGATTTCCAAGGCTGTATATGATATCGAGGAAGCAACAGCTATGGCTTTTGACATTATTACTGGACACAAGGTAAAATCTCTAGGATACGGAAGATGGTTTGTTGAATTTAAACATATGATACATGCTTGTAAAGAGAACTTATTACTCTGTTGAATTCTCTGGTACTCAGATGATCAAACTAGAAACTAGAGGTGCTTTGATTACGTTTCTTCAGCTCTTGGTGACTCACCACCCTCTTAAGAGGTAGTCTTGAATTCGTTTGTACAGTGTAGGTTTGTCTGCATCTTCAGATTCCGTTAATACCGAGTCTTTTGTCAACCAGGTGCCGAAAGGGAGGTGCAGAAATGCTTGTAAATATGGACGATATATTCCCATCCACCTCCTTAGTTAATCAGGTTTCAAATACTCAGAACAAGGAAGTGCTGCAAGATTTCAAGATTTGTGGGAATGACATCCCAACTGAAAATTGGGTGAGATTACTCTTAATGTCATTTTTACCTTTTGAGTTATTGTACGAAAATCGGAAGGTCTTATTAGTTTGATGATCAATATGAAATTTCATCAGTTCACTGGGTATAAAGAGAAACATATCCTTTCCAATCAATGTTTATCGTTGAAGGCTTCATACTATGTAATTGTGTAGTTGCAGGATTTGTTACTCAGATGTGTGTTGCGTATTTGCAGATTTTTTGTCGTGGAAGCAGGAATGATACTCGAGGATTCAGGTATCATTTTGCAGTTTTAGTAAATTTCTATCGCACAAAATTGTGGTCTATCCATGAACTTTGCAAGATTTGATTACTGAAGCCTCTTTGTCATTTTCTTAACAGCTGTGGATTATGGATTCTGTTACATTCACTTTCTGTGAGAATTGAGGATGCAGAAAGCCAATTTGCATTTAACGCTACATGTGAATTTATACATAATTTCTTTGTTTGTGAGCAATGTCGCAAGCATTTCTATGAGATGTGTTCTAGGTGAATTAAAATTATAATATTTCATTTAATGCATTGCATTCTCTTTCGATTTGTGACTAGATGTTATGCCTTGTGCAGCGTGTCAAAAACTTTCACCAAAGCAAGGGACTTTGCCTTGTGGCTGTGGATGGCACACAATAAGGTTAACGAAAGACTGATGAAAGAAGAAGATGCTCTTGGTACTATTGATCCAAAATTCCCGAAGGTCATCTGGCCAACAAAACAATTATGCTCTTCTTGCTCATCAACCAAATTCCAAAATGGAACAAGCCAAGTCGTATGGAACAAAGAAGCCGTATACATGTTTATTTCCCATCACTACGGAAAACAGCTGGTGTCTCTTCACAAAGAAAAAGATGCTCTTCAGGCTAATACAACTAGTGTACATGTCTCCGAGGAGACAGCCGTTGCTCCAAATGCAACTGTTATATCTAAAGGGGCTGTAGTCTCTATTGCAGTAGCAAGCATAGCATTTGGAGCTCTAGCTTGGCTGTGGCGCTTGCGGCAGAAGAATTGGAAGTATGCACATCACCTACACTCTTATAAAAACGTATGATTTTTTTTGGAAGGGTAATAGCTTGTTTCAGAAATTAGTGATACAGCAAAAAAAACTTGGAAAATAGCATAAACCTCCAACATATAACATCAGGTGCACTAATGTCCTTTATTCATACATTACAGGCCAAGGAGGAACTAAGGAGATGAAGGAGAAATGGATGCAGTGACTTCCAACTCAGGTTTTTCAACAGGGACAAATATTTTAAATTGTTTGATGTGTCTCAAGATAGAACCCACACAATTTTATAGAAAAGATTTTATACAGTATTTTATTTGATCTGTTTGAAGATATAACCCACAGCCATACAGCCTATACTGTTAACAGATTACATTTGGCCATGTGCATTATACTTCTAGGACTTTTGTATCTTGCCTTGACATTTTGTCCAAGTTTTTACTGATCGTTTTCTCCATGACTCATAAGCTTGAGTTTTGATTCGCATTGGGGCTGTACCCGTATATTCACTGTCAAAGTTCAACATGTCTTAACGTTCACGCGGGTGCCCTTAATGCCGTTGAGAAGTCGGATGGCATAACTCTGTTTGTGATTCAATGTATTGAGTGTTTTATAGTTTATACATTGTGATTTTTGGTACCATGAGGTTCTGCTCGTGATAAGAGAAATGAATTCAGAATCTGTTTCATGATCAATGCTAGTGAACACCTGCTTGATTCTTTGTCAGATTTTCTTCAGACCAGATTCTGGAAATTATTACTCATCAATGATGATTATTTCACCACAAATATATGGCCATTTTAAATACATTGCAAAGCTTTGTTTTATCTCATGCTCTCTTGCAGCCATCAGAAAATCAACATTGGAGTAACTTGAGCATATTGAATACATGTTTTCCTTCTGCTGTGGTTTGCCATCTGCCTGAGACAAATATTTCTTATTGAATATTTTTTGTTAATGTCTGGTTACAAGTTTTTATTTGAATTTTTTCAGGTGATGAGTTCCCTCAACACAATCAGGCGCAGCGGCATTGCCCATCTCAGCATCATGGTGCTGGAGCTCATCCCCACGAGCATCATCGTCGTAGTCCTCATGAACACCATCATCATCGCAGTCCTAATGAACGCCATCATCATCACCAACATTTTCATCACCTGAGATTGCAAGTTCCAACACCTATACAGGATTGTCCTAACCCTAGAGGGGATGAAACTCCTGGTTGTGGTTGGAACACTAGTATAAGAAACCCTGCTGATCATGATCATTATTGGAATGCTGGTGGGGAGTGCCACGGACGGAGATGTTTATCGCCTCATCCAGACCTTTTCAATAGAAGTATCAGTGAGGACTGGAACAATGCAGCTCCAGACAACCAAGGAAACTGGGGTTGTGCTAATGCTGGCCACGGACAGAGCGGCAGAGTTCAAGAATCTACTGATGATGAAGTTGTGACCTACAATATCACAATTCACAAGCATTTTAGAGGTGGTGGTAGATGCAGCAAATTGAACAAGAATGGCATCCATTTCCAACTCTAAATGGTATAGTAGAGACCAAGTCAAGTGATATGTCCCATTGAAATCATATATATTATTTTGAGACTTCCATTAAATTCCACCAGTATATTTATAGAAAATATAAATCATTTAACTGCAAATTTTAAAGCATTAAATATCCGATTAGGATTGAGCTAAATCAAACTGAAAAGTTATTTTAATTTTAGTGGGGAAAAAATCAAGGAAGATTAGAGTTTTTTTTATAAAAAATTTGTTTGTAATGAGTGCCCGATAGACCGCTACTTCTTGTGGGGAAGATTGATGTTCAGAATTTGTTTAATATTCAAAAAATTCCCCTTAGAAAACTTCTTAAATTGTGGCCTGATTTCAAATCTTTTTTAACCTTTTAATTTAAATGGAGAATGAGTCACATTACCACCAAAAATCTCCAAATGTTTAACCATTACAATTCAAGGTGTCACTATAGTACCAACATATAGAATTGCAGCAAATATTGTTTTTTATCAACGGTGGTTATGGCATAAATTGGGAGCGTGATTGAGTATGAAGTCTCTCTAATTCACAACAACTACATGAAACTTGAGGTTTTGAATCAAGGTTCATATAAAATAGTATAATATGTCCGAAAAATCAGGCATATATTGAAGAAGATATCACACAATCTCGGCATTGGCTTTTACATACAAGAAAGTTAAAGACACCATTGCTAAGAGATCTTGGGTTGCTAAGATGGGGAACACTCTGAAAGGAAGCAAAAAGGCAGCGAAGGTGATGAAGATTAGCGGCGAGACGTTTAAATGTAAGACTCCTACTCGAGCTGGAGAGGTGGTGCGTGACTATCCTGGACATGTTCTGTTAGAGTCAGCAGATGTTAAACAATTTGGTATTCGAGCCAGACCGTTAGAATCTGATCAAGAGTTGAAGCCCAAGAAACTCTACTTTCTCGTCGAAATGCCTAAGCATGATGATATGGAGAAAGTCCCAAGAAGGAATGGATCCGGAATACATGTAAGTGCCAAGGATAGACTTGAGAGCTTAAAATTGTCACGTAGGTCGGTTTCCGATCTTTCGAGTATGGTGAGTAATCCAAGGAGCATCATGTTCAAGGAAGGAACTACTTCTTCTTCCAGGATGAACTCAGGGAGGCTTGGGGAATCTTGTAGGTTGAAAATGAGACTTCCAAGAGCTGAAGTTGCTAAACTTATGGAACAAAGTGGAGACAAAGCTGATGCAGCCCAAAGAATCTTGGATTTATGCCTGGCAAAATACAATACTAATGATGGTCCATCAAATGTCCAAATCCAGCAAATGCATTATTGAAACAAAACAGTGAGGTACAAAACAGTCTCCTTAATTATATTTTAATTTATGACATGTTTTCCAGTAAATGGTAGCCCTAAAGAAACATTCAATTACAAGTACTTTAGCAGGTTTTCCAGTAGTGGCCCTCATCACTAACTTTAACAACTAGGGTATATAAAAACCCTAATCTTTTTTGTTTAGTTAGAAATCAAGGAATATAAGAACTTTATGGTGTCCATAATTGAAGGGGTAGGTAGTTAGCTAGAGTGTGACCTTTGATCATTTCCAGTTTCAAATGTGAAGAATTATTAAGAATGTTAGGTATTATATAGTTGACATGTTTTTGGGTGTACTAAAAACAAATACTTGCCTACCACTTACTTGTTTTATATGAGATAAAAATACATGAATTTATCTATTCATTTGTAATATAATATTTTTGGTTTTGGCTATTTCCTATGCAGAAAAGAGTGAGGTTCATGTCCATTTCAATGATCAGGAAAATCAACAAAATATACCTGAAAAATGGTCACTGCAAAACATCTCAAATAGAGAGATATCTGTTTATGTTGTAGTACATGTGATCCATCTTGATGTCACCTAAGTTTATGAATGAAGAGATTTCAACAATTTATATCTAATAAAACAGAAAGGATAAAATGTGCCTGTAATTCGCTTCATGAATCAATAACCGAGGTAGCTTACATCAATCAGGTGTTCCGAGCTTCTTGGTCATCATTTTATTTTTATACAAGTACGTAGTCAGAGAGGATATTGTGTAAATGTTTAAGGCTTGATGCAGTATCGACCATCCTCTGGTAGCTTCGAACTTTAAAACACAGACACTATTTTCTAAATCATCAAAAGATTCAAACCTTAGCAAGCTCACCCTGCCTATCATTGGGCTTTGAACAAATGCCCATATCTGGCCCAACTAGAAAGCCTGGTATGGCCAGATGATGAAGGTCAACTTGGTCAACTGTCTTCTACTAAGCCAGTCTCATCCTGAAACAATCCTTGTTGGAGGACCCAATCCTCAATCATGGCCTGTGAGTGCAGAGGTTGATCTGCAGGTACTAAATGGCCGGCACCCAATAGCACAACTTGACTTAACTTATCCCATTTCTGAACATACCCTGAAAGGTTGTTTTGCACTTTCCATATCTTCCTTTCTGTGGCTAAGAAGTTATCAATGCCTTCCCAATTTATGGTCTTGATCCAAGCCTCATTGGATACAACACCAATCCTCAGATCACGATGTCCTTGGTATAACAGCACTTTGATATGTTTCAACATGAACTCGACTAAATGCTTGGTGCTTTTCATTAGATCATCGTGTAACACTTTACTGACTAAGCTGCTGCAGTGCTCAAACTCAATATCTTCACCAGCATTCAAGCTCTTTTTGATCTCTTTGTTGTTTAAAAACTGGGTCACTATATGAGTTTCATACGGAACCAATCTGCTGAAGTCATACAATGTAGCAAAGCCTGTCATGTTCTGGAGCATGTCCATGGCTGTGTTCCTCGCGTCTGTCGCTGCACTCCAGTTTCCCATCTTTACAAGATTGACTACCTCTGATTGAGCTTGATCCAGTAGTGTCTTCTGATTCTCATTTATCAGACCAAAGAAATAAGCATTCGCAGCATGGCTAGCTACTTGAATCACTGGATCCGTCAATCCATTTCCTATGGCGACCCCTACAAGATTCACCTGTTTAGAACTCGGCAATACTGAGTTCATCTTCAGAATGTAAGACCCAATTGCTGGAATATATTTCCCAGCATAACTCTCTCCAGTAATAAACAACTGCCTGAATTTAAACATTGGGTCCAAACTGATGAATTCGCTAATTGCCGAATATAAATGCCTAGCAACACTGTCCTGATCTCTAGGGATTGCTTCAGAACTTGAAGCAATACTAAAACCAGTTCCAATTGGATTATCCAAGAACAGAAGTCCAAACATATGATTCCAAGCACCTGGATTTTTTTCAAGCTCCAATTTTGGATTGTTGGGGTTTAAACGCCAAGGTCCAATCTCAAAAAAGTTGCCTACCATGGATGAGCAGCCTGGACCTCCTTGTAGCCATATCAGGAGAGGTGTTTCAGCCAAGGGTAAAATTGGATATTGTGCTTCATAAAAAGAGTAGTATATAGCTGAATCTCCAGTTGGGGTTACTGGAAGGTAGCCAGATCTTGAAGGCAGGGCTTCATTTGGGAAAGATGGGGCTGCATGTAGTTGGTAAAGGTAAGAAATTAGGAAAATGATGATGAGGAACTTTAAAATTTGGTCCATGAGGGAGAAGATTGATCAAGATCAAGATTCAATATGTATGGGTAGCAAGAGTGACTTCTAAAATTAGTAGGGATGCACAAAGTTGGCTTGGACCGGAAAACCGGACCGGACCGGACCGGTAAATTACGGGTCGGTCCACACCCGGACCGGTGCCGGTCCGGTCTACGGTCCAAAAATTTTGGGATTTCCGGGTTCCGGTCCAGACCGGAAATTTTACGGTCCAGACCGGAATGGATCGTAAAATACTGAATTAATTAAAATTAATTTAATTATTTTAGTTGGATAACACATCTAGGTTTACTTACGTTTACATCTGTTGGCGACTGGCCACTGGCGAGCGCCGATTCATTGTCGGAGAGTGGCGCTTCTTGTTGGCGAGCGCCGATTCATTGTCGTCTACTCTACTCGTCTTTGCCATCTCACTCAACTTCGATTTCAAAGACAAGGTAATCCGAAGTTTAACTCTCTATTTCTCAAACTCTGTTCGACTATCCTCTCAGTTGTGAATCGTCTTTGAATTGTTCAGTGATGGAATCTGATGGTATGTTGTGTACCTAGCGTAGTTACCATTATTTTGTTTACTTTAAATTAGGTTTGTTGCAAATTATTGTTTCATATTTTATTATGAATGTTTAAAGTCAGTTTGCAGTGAACATTGTAAGTTAAAAAATCTGTTCATATTGATGTTTTGTTTAGCTAGCTTCAATAGTTTACTGAGTCATTGTTTCCTAAGTTTTTGTACTGATTTTTATTTGTTACACAGATGGATGATACTCAGCAAAGTGCATATATTCCTCAGCAACGTGAAGATGTTGGATTGGAAGAAACTTTAGAGCAACCGAGTGTAAACGAGACACAAACGAGATCGGGGAGACAACCTGTCAAAAAAAAGAGAGTGGCAAAGGTAAGGGCCGAGTATTGGGATGGATATGAAGAATATGAGAAGGACAATGTCCGAAGAGCTAAGTGCAAGCATTGTCCCGCTGATTATGCATGTGACTCGAATATGAACGGATACAAGAATGTTAGGAACCACTTTTATAGTTGTAAAATGAATCCGGCCAATATGGGAAAGGGTAAGCAAACACAACTTGTGCTTGAGAATATGGGGGGGAGTGGACTGAAAATGAAAAACTGGAGTTTTGATGCAAATGCAACACGGGAAGCTATTGTGCTAATGGTTATCAAGGATGAGATGCCATTTAAGTGTGTAGAGAAGGACGGTCTTAAAAATGCATTTATGGCTGCTTGCCCTCAGTTTAAGATGCCTTCTCGGACCACAATTCAGCGTGACTGTTTTAAGCTTTATATTAAAGAAAGGGAAAAGCTTAAAGAATTTTTGGGAAATTCATGTCAAGGGGTTTGTATTACTACTGATACTTGGACATGTTCATTTATGGATAACTACATGTGTGTTACTGCTCACTTTGTCGACAATGAATGGAATTTGCAGAAGAAGATTATTAATTTTTGCAAAATTAATAGTCACAAGGGACAAGATATGGGTAAGGCACTTGAGGATTGCTTGAGATATGGGTAAGGCACTTGAGGACTGCTCACCTTTCGTTTTGATCCATTTCCATGACACTTTGAGCACGCCGTGGGTAGTGCTTTCATTTAGATTCATGTAAAAGTCAGAGGGGTGTACACGAATTGGAATTATCAAGTAGAAATTAAGAAAATTTAAAAATGTATTGAAATTACGGTCCAATCCGGTCCGACCCGGACCGGACCGTAATTGGACCGGACCGAAACGGTCCCGGTCCGGTCCGGTCTACGGTCCATATTTTCCCAATTTTTCGGTCTACCGGTCCGGTCCGGTCCAACTTATTCCGGTCCGGTCCCGGTCCGGTCAACTCTATTTTTAATCAAAAAGTTGATAACAAGCCAGAGCAAAATCATAGGGACTGTTTTGATACACTTCTAACATCATTGTCGTCTCTAGTTAGTTATACATGGTTTGAAGTTGGAGTTTTCATGGAAGATTGGAGAGTTGCCACTGCTTCTCCAACAGTAAGGTATAGACTCTCTGGTCTCATGATATCGTGTCCTTCGTCCGCCCGTTGGAGTTTCTCCATCACCTCGCCGATCGGGTTAACCAAAACTAGCTGCAGAGTTATGATCATAGATTTTGTAAGTAAGAAAAGTTGATGGAAATTTGATTGAATTTTAGTAATATGTGAAGGAAGGCCTTTTTGATTCACCTCTGCTCCCTTGACGTCTAGAGACCGTTTTAGCTCCTTGAACAACGTGACTCCGCTGGTATCAATGGCATTCACAGCTGAAGTTCATAGACATTGCATATAATTTTTAGTTACTGAGTTCTGTTCGATAAAACTGAAATGTAAATGAGGAGATTGTGAATATTTACCTGACAATTCGAGTACTACATACTGTATGCTTTGGTGATTTTTCGCGTCATTTTCAGCTTCAACTTCTTCAATCCATCTCAGAATCCTAAATACCACAAGCCAGGAAATTATCAGTTACTATACTTCCAAAAAAAAGTACTGTTCAATAAATTTAAAAGGCACCTTTCATTCAGGTATGTAGTATTAGCAAAGTTGATAGGAGCTTCAATGCTTAAAATGAGGATGCCAGGGATACTTGTGGCCTCCTTATAATGCTCAAGATTTCGGTAAATGTCTGAACCCGGTAAATTCCCTAGCAACGAAGTTTTAGGTCTCGTAACTTGCATCAAAAGCTTGAAAAGAGAAATCCCAACCTGCGCAAAATTTCAAACATTTACACCTTAGGTAAATTTTTATCACTAGTGTAAGGTTCCTTGCAGAGATGTTTGAAGGCATTAACTCACCGCAATAGCGAGTCCTTCCTGAACTGATACGAACACAACACCAAAAAATGCACAGAGCATTACTAGGAAATCAAATTTGTCAACCTTCCAGATGTGGTAAGCAGTAGGGATATCAATGAGGCCGATGACAGCAGTGACAATTATAGCTCCTAGGACAACATTAGGCGTGTACTGGAACAGCGGCATGAGGAAAAGGAGAGTGACCATTATGGTCACAGACATTACTATGTTGGACACTGCTGTTTTAGCTCCTGCGTTATTGTTCACAGCTGATCGAGAAAATGCACCTGTTGTTACGTAGCAAGACGTCGTAGAACCAACTATGTTCATTAGGCCTATAGCCATCATTTCCTTGTTTCCATCCACTTTGTAATTTTTGAGAGCTGCAAAAGTCCTTCCCACTGCTATTCCCTCCTGGTTTTATAAATGAAAAATGGAAATGTGACTCTTTCATTTTTAGGCTTCAGAAAAGTTCTTACAGGAAATTTCGAATGAATTTTGCGCAATGCGCGAGAATAACAGGAACTTACTGTGAGGGAAATTATGCCGGTGATTAGTCCAGTTTTCATAACAAGTACAAGATGGGTGCCACTGAAATGCAACATGTTCATTGATGGTGGATTTAAGCCTCCTTGTAATTTCCCAATCTGAAAAAGTAAAAAAGTTCAGCATTTTCTTTAACTAAAAAACTTTCTGATAATTTTCAGAAATGCTTACAACACTGATTCCATGGTTCTGAGCCTTGAATGCAAGAACCAGCACGGTCGAGAGGATCACTGACACTAGCGGAGCGCCTGCTGACACCCAAAACAGCTTTGGCTTCCGGATACTCTAAGATAAAACAGGAAATAATATTCATCAAGATAACTTCATGCTGAATTCATCAGAAGTGCTCAAAACATTTCTAAACTTCAAGGTAAAGTATTTTTGTTACTTAATACATGTCAAGATATCCTTGTGCCGAATTCGGGTTAATAAATAGTATAAACTCCATGGATGAGATAAGAGTTGCAGAGATATATCTTCAGGACTTAAATGCACTACTGAAGTTACTGATGCCGTGAAAACCGGTGTAATTATGGTGACAAATTATTGCTTCAACTTCAAGAAAACTATTCATTTTTAAAACATCATATGGATCAAGAATAGACAAAAGGATGAGTTTGATGGGAGGTAAGAGTCAGTAGAGCAACTCACAACGTGTCTCGCTAATAGTAGCACCAGCAAAAATGATACTCCCATCAGAATGGTTTGCCATGACCACTGCAAGTTCAAATTTTTAATAAGTTAGAAATCATCTAAGATGATAAGGTCCATTGTTTGAACAGAACTGAAATTGTGTTTTTGGTACCTCATTTGTCTCATGGAAAACGGAGGACAGGACTGAGACCAAACCCATATGCTTAGTGAAATGAGTGATCCCAAGTAGGCTTTTGAGCTGTTGTAATGATACAATGATAGCAGCACCAGCCATGAAGCCGGTTAATGTAGCTTTCGATAAGAAGTCAATAATGAACCCAAGTCTGCAGGATAAGAAAAATATTCAAGAAATCAGTTACTTGAAATGGACCATTTTTCAGTTAAGGATGATTTTTTCAGTAATTTTTTTGCAAACCTTAATATTCCAAGTGAGGCTTGGAAGAGGCCGGCGAAGAATGTGGAGGTGAAAGCCAGGCTGAGGAACAGCATGGGGTTTTGTGCTGGAGAAACTTCTTGTCTGAGCATTGATCCCATGATGAGTGAAGCTATTGAAACTGGTCCAACTGCTAGATCTCTTGAACTCCCAAGTACAGCATACACCAAAGGAGGAACAAAGCTGGAATCTAAGACAGACAAAATGAAGAACAACAATTTTAGAATTGAAAGAACACAATCAAAGTTGACAAAGCTTTGATAAAGCAGCTTGGAGGCTCACATAAACCGACAATGGGCGGCAAGTTGGCGAGCTTGGCATAACTAATACCCTACAAAACATCAGATCAATATATCAAAAGGGTCATCCACAAAATGAAATGGGTCATGAAAAATCTCATCTCTACATTTCACCAACCTGAGGAATAGCCAAACTAGCAATGGTGAGGCCAGCCACCATGTCTGATTTAAGTAGCCTAAAGGAGTAATGAGGACCCCATTCAAAAATGGGAAAGAAATACTGAGCTCCAAGAATCCATTTCATCCTCGCTGACCGACCTTTGAATTGGCGCAAAGGATCATCGGAGAAGAACGTCTCTTTGAGCATAGACTTTAATTTTTGGACAGTACTTTTGTGAGGTGGTGGCACAACTTTATGCACCTCCATAGGAACCATCAGCTCTATATTACCATCAAAGTGCAAAGAGGTGGAGTTTGGTTCTCCCATGTTAAAAAGATTGAAACTTGTTTCAAGATAGGCTATATATGAGGTGTTTTGAATTTGTAGCAAAGCAAGAGAGGAAGCTAAGACAGTTATATGAAAGTTACACCTTTTAGTGAATTTGTTGTCTTTAAGCACACATATTTATAATAAGCCAAGATGCGATCAATCAAATATTTTCTCTTTTGGAGACCACAATTGAACAAGGGTGTGTAGAATGCTAGTTGGCCACTAGAGGTGAGAAATGGATAGGAGTCATATCTAGTCAAAATGATATGCAGCTCCATTGTGGCCTTCCCCACATTTCCATTTACTATTAAATTCCAACACTTCACTATTACTAGCTTCACAATCATAAGCTGTTGATAATAATAATGACATCTTTCAATACAAGTAACAAGATTTCATCTTTACTTGCAAGTTTTGATCTTTTACATCAGTGTAGTGAAATTGAAGCCCTAAAAGGGGATAAGTGAAAGAGCTTACTGGATATTGATACCTTACCAATAGCCAAGAGGTTCACATCTCCAAATATTGGTATGGAACTTCAAGTTGAGACTTTAAGACAACCATAAATTGAATATCAAATGTCAGCTAATTAAGTTCTCCCTTCTTCCATCGACCTTCTCCGTGTTGGAGGTTCCAGGTATGGTGGTCGCTTGAGGTGGTCTGTGTGTGGGTGGTGTGGGTGGTAGTGGAGTTCTCCCTGGCTTTGTTGGTTTCTTCGGGTGACGCAGCGGCTGGTTCCCGGAAATCTATCTTTCACCGCCGTTGTTGCTGTCCGTGGGTCTGTGACTGTTCATCTGGTTTGCTTTATTAGCTGCATGCGGCGATTTGTCTATCTTTTGGGCTTCATTCTACAGCCCGGTTCTGGTCTGTGGCTCGTTCCATTTGTGCTCTCTTATTTCTGTTGGGCTTTTTCCGAGGTCATGACATCCAGTCGCTGGTGAGTTTGGTGGCTTGGTGGTGTCACTGCTGGTGTTTATTCTGTAGCAACAGTGGAGCTGTTGGGTGCTGTCTGCTGTTCGGTTTGATTTGTAGCTTCCTGTCGAGGTGGCTAGCGCAGCTTCGCTTGGTTGCTTCTTGTGCTTTCTGTGGTTTGGTGGTTCGCTTTTCTGTGCTTTGGCGCCGTTTTTGGTTGCCGCGTCCTCTGCTTTGGCGGTCTGGTCCGTCTGGCCGCTTCTCCGTTTCCGGCGAGCTGATCCTCAGCGTAGCTGACTGCTGCGCTGTCGGTGGATGCTTCCTTCCTGCTGCTACGTGTCGCTTCATTTGCCTGCCACTTGCTCTGTCTGCTGACTCTCTGCTTCTTTTCACGTGGAGGTCGACTGAGTTCCATGCACCTTTAGTTTCATTTGCCACGTGTTTTATCATTGAGAACGTGTTTCATCCATGAAGGTTCACTACCAGCCACGTGGTATACAACAATTATAGGTTTTGCATAGACCTCTACATTCTACTGAACCAATCACTTATAGTTCACGGCTGCTTCCCGTCCGAGTCTATCTTTTTAAATGTTCAACGCATCATCATTTTATTATCACTGTCGTCTCGGATGATAGTACTCGTGGACGCACTTTTCGGACCGCTCTGGATCAGAATCTTCAGGCTATCTTCCTTAAGTTCAACGGCCATATCTTTTGTATTATTCAAGCTGCCTGAAGGTTCTGTAATTTCAGACTAATCAGCTAGGTCGTGCTCACTCGTTTTCTGTCACTATTTGTTCGCGCATTCTTTGGTACTGAGGCGAAGTATCTCGTTTACATTATGTTTATTGTACTATCTTCTTTGTATTCGGGATCTCCATTCGCTAGTCGATTGGGATTAAGTCCTCATCATATGTACCTCTTTGAGTCAGTGTACTCATTTTATCAAAAAAAAAAAAAAAAAAAGTTGATGAAGTAAATGCAAATGGTCATATATGATGATTGTTGCTACGTGTAGTATTATTTCATATATGATTAAAGTATTTAAATCTAAGAAGAATCATAGAATTCTTGTTGGTAGAAATAAAATGTAACAGTTCTTTGTCATTATCAATAAATAACTGACTTAATGGAAGTTAGAGTAAAAGTTCTATACGACAACTGTTTACCACAAATTCATGACTTCATGGCTGAAAGCTACGTATCCCATTAAATTACATTAATGTGAGATTCTAAGAAACTTCATTTAAAATGCAAGAGCAATTTGACTTCACGTTTTGGTGATTCTTACACATAAGCAAGTTGGTTTGACAATTTGGTTTTTTAGTTATTTATGTTTTCTTAAGCCAACATCAGCATACAGACAATGTTCACTTAGGTGTGTTGTTCAGGTAATTAAGTTCCGTGTGTTTAAATAAAGTGCATTTCAGAATCTCCAATTTTTATATCTGCTCAGCACACCACATTATTGAGATGTTGGAGTTTTATGAAGTCACATTCTCGTGATAGATTGATCAATTATCATAAGTTTAGGGAAGACTCTTTTTTCTTACCCTAATCTGCTCCGAGCTTATCCAATGATCATGCGCAAATTCAGCAACATGTCTACCTGTATTGTTTGTCCTGTCGAGCAAGAATTTTGGGTTGTATGAAAATGTCATTTTTGAAATGAAACAAGACAAATATTCCTCAGCTGACTCTCATGATTAACTTTGTATTAGTACTCTTACTCTCTTAGTTAAGAAATACTCAACACTTGAAATGGATTGGGAATAAATCTTAGGTTTGAGTAGCATTTATGAGACTAAATGACCACATAATTCAAGGACTAATAAGGGTTAGGTTTGCCTCAAATAGCTATGGTCCATTCTTATCATAAAGAATACTGATTTAATAAGACACGTGGTGTTCTTATTGACACATTTTTCATTGTTTCCTGATGATCAGCTTTAGTCAGATGAACATTTGAGCGATGATCTTGATGAAGATTCCAAATTAGCAACCGAAAGAAGAAGTGGAAAAGGATCAAAAGAGATTATAATGGATTCTTTGGATTCTTTCAGCTAGCTTTTTATTGATTTGAGAGGGAGTGCTTTTGCAACAATATTGACGCGTTCTGAGTGTGGATTCACTGAACTAAAAGAATCCGCATGATAAACCCACTACACGTGCTGAATTCGTCGAATGACACAAATTGTTGTATTTCCACTCGAGAAGTGGAACAATGGGAGGACGCGAGGAATATATGTTTTTTGCACATTGTTATATCTTGCAAATCACAAAGATATAATCAGAGATTAGAATAACACTGAACGATTGAAGCTGAAGATTCTAATAGAAACGAGCATTTAGTTAAAGCTAAGTTACTCGAGTGGTTATACAGGCCAAGTATCTTATAGTGGACTAAAGATCATTGGAGATCAGAAGGCAAGATCAGGCTAAGGATATCATCATTTCTTTTAAAGGGAAGCTTGGGAACAATACTTGTACCAAGGTTATGGTCCTAAACTGCTAAAAAGAAGCCCACCAAAGCCATATCCAAGACAAAGATTCCCTATCCAGCACAAATGGAACAATGAACCCATAGATGACACGCCAACAATGTAATGTCAACCCTGCAAAGCTCACCAAAAGCTTCAGTTCCATTACATGGCCGGTTGGATCATGTGATCTACCTTGAGTCACAGTAAGTCAATAACTCACCACGCGAACCTAATATGGCATCTCTATAAGCACCCATTTTCTACCTTTTGCTTTTATCAGTGCTTGCGTGTCCATTTCAGTGAATATTGTACATTGATTCTTCAACCACGAACTCATCCGATCATCATCATCATCTACTAAAGCACTAAAGACGAGTGGGTTATTCCTATTCCATATCGAATCCAAATATTCATTCCAAACACCTCAGAGCGAGGTTATGCGTCAATGAGCCTTGCTTAATCACTTTAATGGCAACATGTGTTTATCAGATAATGGGTGCTCTCGACTTTTATGGCTAGGGTTTGACGCATATGACTGAAGTTACACTCTCAGTGCCAAATGAATACGACCACGTCAACCCTCGAAACCCTTAACAACCAACCATGCATGGCTAACAATAAATACCCTACGTTCTTAATGGGCCGAAATCTACCGAACCTAACATCGCCTTTCAGGCCAAAAGCCCAACAATAAACGAGTTAGCCGTAAAGTCCAAGTATAGCCCGGCTACGACTACACGCAGTAAATTAGCCGCAAACTAAGCCCTCCTAAAACCCTAGCGCCTAGAATCTTCCATATCCCCCAATTCAAAACCCTAGCTCTGTTCACTCCGTTCATCTCCAGATCGAAGCACGATCACTCAACAAATGGCGAAGCGTCTGATTCCAACTCTCAACCGCATCCTCGTCGAGAAGATCGTCCCTCCGTCCAAAACTAACGCTGGAATTCTCCTCCCTGAGAAAACCAACAAGGTCGAGTTAATCCCTCTCGTTTTTTTATCTATGATCTAAATGTGTGAATTGGTTGATCGTGTTTGGTTGACTTTGGATTTGTGCTGATGTATAACAGTTGAATTCGGGAACTGTGGTGGCGGTCGGACCTGGAGCGAGGGACAAGTCTGGAAATACGATTCCTGTTTCGGTTAAGGAAGGTGACACTGTGCTTCTTCCGGAGTATGGAGGGACTCAGATCAAGCTTGGAGACAAGGAGTATGATTTTCTGACCTCTGTGAAAATTTTGAATTAGTGATTTTATGGTCATCTGATTGGGCAATGATGTGTTTGCAGGTATCATATTTACCGAGATGATGATATTATAGGCACTCTACATGACTGAGGAATAATAGACTTGGAGACTTTTTGCCGTATTTGAAATGCGGCGGATTTTAACTTTGTAACCATTTGGATTTCAGAAGAAAATTGAAACATTGTTATATTTGATTTTACTCTTGAATTTTGTTGAAGAATAATTTTCTGTTTAGTATTGCCTTCACACTTTGCAATTAGATCATGGTGCTCCGTTGAGCTGAGTGGCTATATGAATCTGGTACACCTAGTTTTCTCTATGGAGCAATGATTTTCAATGCGGTTTTACATGTCAGTCTTAATATTTTGACAGTTTCAGCTTGGAGATTTGCTGTTCAGTTCAAAGAAATTTAGAAGTGTGCAAAAATTCATAAAGGAAGGAGGCTTACTAGGATATTAGCGTAGAATAATATTTGCCTATTTGCAACACCAGACAGCTGACATCTAGCTGCCATTCCTTTTAAGGGTACTTCTTTATGCGAGTAATTCAACAAAAAGAATAATATTTTTTGTAGAAAGCTGTTAGTAACCTTTCAAATTTGGTAGTAGCTACCTAGTCAAAAAAGTATACGGGAGTCGTTAAAACGACGCGCAGATTCCGTAACATTCGGAGTACTTCCGACGCAACCGAAGATATCGTCTTTTGGAAGTCCTGATCAATATAAATACAAGCCTTTGGCATCATCAACATCATCTCAATTTCTAGGGTTTTCAGATTGATCATAAAATCCAAATTCGCCAATTGAATCAATCTCGTCCGAGCTGATCGTGAATGGTGAAAATCTCCAGTGGTTTGATGTTAACCGGCCTACAATCGACGTCCGCGCGTGCTCAATTCGCGCCGTCCTCTGCGAACTTATCCTTCGCCGTGCTACTGCCTGTATCCGTCGCTTCATCTTTCTCTTTTGGTTCCTGCAAGGAAGGCTGGTACCACCGCTGCATCGGCGTCGACCCGTGAATCATCGATCGATAGGGTTTTGAATTTTGATCTCAATGTGTAAACAATTTTGGTCGAGTTTGGATTCCGTAGGAGTTGTTTTGGGCAAGATGAAATTGTTTAAAGCGAAGAAGAGTGTGAGTGTGAATGCGAAACGAAACGTATTCTGATTTGCGTTAATGTGATTGGAAGCGCTGGACCAATTCGTCTGGTGGTGGATGAGGAGGAGACGGTGGCCAATGTGATTGATTTGGTGTTGAAATCTTATGCCCGTGAGGGGAGACTTCCTGTGTTGGTATCTGATGTTAGCAAGTTTCTGCTTTACTGCCCAAGTGCCGGATTGGAAGGTAGGTTTATATTCTATGCTTTTATGTTGCTGAATTTAGCTATTTTTTAAGATTAGGTTGTAACTGTTATTGTGTACTGTATATATTGCAGGCCTGAGTCCATGTGACTCTATTGACCGACTTGGTGCGAGGAACTTCATACTAGGCAAGAAACAGGAAACTGTGATTGGAGCTGGTAATGATGGAGCATTGGATGTCCCTGAAGGTGCAGCGAAGGGAAGTGGACGTGGAAGCTTTAAGGCGTGGCTCAATAAGTCACTGAATCTTAAAATTTCTTTGCATTGAGTTTCAGTCTCAGCAAATATAGTTTTCAAGTTTTGGCGTAATTTCCTTTTCGTATGATTAGTCAATAAGCAAGACCCTTGCAGAGTAAAAGTTGTTCTTCAAACAGTGTTAACTTCGTTGTTTTTCCAATCATTGTGTTCTATTTAATGCGCCTTCTATTTTAAAATTGGCTATTTTTAATATCCATAATGGAATGTTGTACCTCTAATACCAAGGTCCTGTATTTTCGTAAATTTCGAGGAAAATACCCTACATATCAAGATCACTGCTAAAGAACTCCTTATATATAATCACAAGTCACAGTCGGTTCACTATTTTTGCATAATACGTATACTTATATGCTTAGATAAACTGGAGAGCTGAGTTGTGCATAATAAGTATAAGTATACTTACATGCTTAGATAAATAGAATCGTCTGATCATTGATGATCTTTCCATTGCTAGCTCCACCAGAGTTTCTTTCACATTATGATGCACTTAGCTTTAGCTTCTTCATTGCCTGAGGGTGCACCGACAAATAAATTACTGACTGAGTTGTGACAACAGAAATTATATTGGCATGGAGTTTATCTATTCAGCATGATGATGAATGATTTATGTCAATCCACTATCAAACTATAAGGAGTAAACGTTAATATGAACCTTCAGGTGGCTGCGCCAATTTTCTGTTTTGTGGAGATGCCATTTCTTTTCGCAATCGGGTCAGAATGTCCTCCATTGTGGAGTCTCTTCTCCATTCAGATAACATCGGGAACAAGGCTGGTTCCACCTGCAATAGATGGATTGTCAACATGGTTTCAAATATTGTAAAAAGATTCTCATGCAAACTTACCATTCCAGTGTCCTGATTGACACAGCTCATGTTAACCCTTGACTGAAATCTCACGGTAGGTGGCTTATCAGGATAGTCTTTGCTGCAAAACAGTTTTAATTGGTATATGCGGCCTTCATGAACAGTCTGAAAGAGTAACATGTAGATCACAATTTGAGATTAACTTGCCCATTATTCACGAAGAAAACAAATACTGTATACAATGCGTCGATCAATTAGAGCTAGATATTGCTGGAAAATATGTAGAACCATTCGGCCAAAACCCCTGAAACTTTGTTTAGTATCAAAATATTGCACATGAAGATGATTACAAGCGTAGAAGGAAACTATAACCAGTAAAGATACTTTCAAAAACTATCATGAAGAGGAAGTGAAGCCTACATTTGAAGGACCAATGATAGTCCCGGTCCACGACTGCATATAGATATCATCCACATCATCCATACCATAGCTAACACTTCCATCTCCAACGCCTTTTTCTCCTCTCTCAAGCTCTTCTAACAATCTGAAATTCCTAGGTACTGACAAGAAGCAAGAACCGCTATCGTAAGCCAATTTTCTATTACACTCATAATGAACCATGATATGTACAATTATAAAAAAAACAATCTCCCCATATGTTAAACTTTCCATGCTGTCATTGGAATCAAATACTACAAGGAAAAATTCATTAACTTACACTATAAACAAATCATATAATATAATACTATCGAGTCCCTTTTAGCCAAACAAACAATGCAAGCAAGATGAATAGCTCAATTTCCGCTGTCTCATTAACCATATCATATAATCACACTAAATAGTCGCAGCAAATACCCTCAAAACCCTCTCGCTAAGCTACAGAGTCTTGGATCATTTACGTACCCAGCCGGAAAAAAATGAACAACACACAAAAAAATCAATCAAGTTCAGCCAAAAATCATGATCAACTTAAAACAGTTCAGTTCATATCATTTTTCCATAACAATAACCTATGTTACATAACCTTAGTACCCTAATTAGGGCAAAACCCCACATTACCAAAAATCCTAGAAATGGCAACACACCAAACCAACACCAACACCAACACCAACTGAACTGACTCCCAGCAACATACAAAATCCAAAAATCATAATAAAAAAAATGAAGCAGCATAACATGATAACAAATCACTCATCCACACTGAACAGTCAACTCAATCGATTAGCATTAACACAACTCAGAATTCCTAACTCACCGACAACACTCGATCCTTCGGAATCCATCCGGAACTGAGTCCAAACGTACCGCTTACACAATCTCAAGCTGAAATAAGAACAACTGCCGCCGCGTCTCTCCGATCAGTTCAGTTCGTAATCCTCTGCAGCTCCCGATTTGTACTCGAAAATATAATCCACTGCGACGCGGTGCACATCTGTTTACTTGCACTTGCATGGTGGAAAGAACGACCGAAAAACGGTGACGTTTTATTATCCAATTAGAGATAAAAACCAGTTATAATTAAAAAATATTATAATTAAGTAAAATAAACAAAATAAGACGTATGAATTGAATGAGTAAAAGCAGAGAACAGAGGCGAAGAAAAGAGTGTCACAAGTCTCACGGCGTGCTCTTATCAACCAACACCAACGCGAATACCGAATTCAACAGCTTCTCAAATTCAACGCAAGACGCCGATCGCGAATTTCAATCCGCAGCAGATCTTAAAATCTCAACCCTAACTTTATTCTTCTATCCCGCTGACTTTTTCCACAGGTCAACGCCATCTCGTTGTGCTTTGCTTCGTTAAACGCATGTTCCGATTCCAGCAGGAGAAGATTCGGAAAAGGTTATTAACTCTCGCGGAAATCATCTTCTTTCTGCATCGCGGGTTGTAACGGTAGCGGAGGTTTTGTTATTTGTTAGTTTTTTGGAATTTAGGGGTGAGGGATTGGATGGCGGAAGTGTCGGCGATTCCGGCATCGGTTCTTCGTAGTCTTTCTGATAAGTTGTATGAGAAGAGGAAGAATGCGGCTCTTGAGGTCTTTGTGACTTGCTTGACTTTTTGGCTGATGAGTTATTTGATTTTTGCAGTTTTTAAGATTTGGTATTGATATTTTTTGTAGGTTGAGGGAATAGTCAAGCAGCTGGCTGCAGCAGGAGATCATGACAAGATTACGGCTTTAATTATTTTGTTGGAGAAAGAGTATACTCTTTCGCCACAAGCTAACCATCGTAAGGTTGGGGATTGTTTTCTGTTGAATGTTTTTGTTTTGTATATTTGGTGATGTTAGTGTGTGAAAGTATCTGCTTTAACTGTATCAGGGAGGGCTAATTGGACTAGCTGCTGTCACTGTTGGATTGAGTTCAGAGGCAGCACAACATCTAGAGGTGAGAAAAAATTATTTCTGTTTCGGCACTTAGACTGGATATATGGGTCAAGGCCAATTCTTATGATAATTATTGGGGATTACTTTGCAGTATCATGCTAATCATTTTTTGTTAGCAAAAACACTTAGACTATTGGCTATTCAGTATTCTGTAAGTAGAATCTTTCTTTGATAGTCGTGAGTGCATCAGATGTTTTTGAATCCCTTTTTGATGTTTGTTGTTCATTAATATTTTGAATCCGGTCTGTAATCTCACTAGAGAAAATGGGACAGTGCTTCTTGAGTATCAAATAAAACCAAATGTGCAACATGGTGACCTCTCCTTAAACATGTAATGTTATGGATGACAAATAGCTAATGTCCAGTTTTCTTCTAATTTTAAGGCTACATTAGATAGACCTTAGAAAACAGTGATCTCAATCACTTGATCGCTGAATTACTGTAAATTTTAAAGCTGCACACGATACCATGTGCTAGTAAATGTTCTCACAAGCATTCAACTGCGTTAAACTTCCAGCTAATTGTACCTCCAGTGCTTGAATCCTTCGATGACCAAGATAGCAGAGTTCGGTACTATGCGTGTGAAGCTCTTTATAACATCGCAAAGGTGAGAAGCTTTACTTAGCAATTGTGCCATTACAATGATGCATATGTTCATGTTTCTCTAAACATTTTTCTTATCTTACTTCTCAGGTTGTTAGAGGAGACTTCATTGTTTTCTTCAATAAAATCTTTGATGCGCTGTGTATGCTTTCAGCAGATTCTGATGCAAATGTTCAAAGTGCAGCTCACCTTTTAGACAGGCTTGTTAAGGTAACTACCCCACCTTCATTAGGGTATTGTCTGTTTACGAGATTCTCTGAAATTAGCTAATGTATTAGTGTAAGACTTCTGATTTTTGAACACATCGTCAATGAGCAGGACATTGTCACCGAAAGTGATCAATTCAGGTTCTTCACATTCTTAGTTGAAGCATATTAATATTTCACATTCCTGTAGTATTGCTTATATCTTCTGCCTTGGACAGTATTGAAGAATTTATACCTTTGCTAAGAGACAGAATGAACGTTCTGAACCCATACGTCCGACAATTTCTAGTAGGTTGGATCACCGTCCTAGATAGCGTTCCAGATATTGATATGCTTGGCTTCCTCCCGGATTTTCTGGATGGTAAATTTTCTTTTTGCGTGAACCAGTGCATCACCGTTTATACTTGGGATCAAAAGACTAACAGTTCATTTTAAAGGACTGTTCAACATGTTGAGTGATCCTAGTCATGAGATTAGACAGCAGGCAGATTCAGCACTCTCGGAGTTCCTTCAAGAAATCAAGAATTCTCCAGTAAGAACTAATATAAACTATGCATGTTGTTGAGCCTTCCAACATATGAAGTTGATAATCAAATATGTTGCCTTTTCAACACTTCAATGATACGTTGCAGTTAAACCTTGTTTTTTAACTGAAAAATAAATCTCTTTGCGCTTGTTTCCTGAATCTACTGGTTTTGCTGTTTAGTCAGTAGATTATGGGCGCATGGCTGAAATACTTGTACAAAGGGCTGCTTCCTCAGATGAGTTTACTCGTTTGACTGCTGTTACTTGGGTATGGAAAACAAATGTTCCGCTGATGGCTTGTCATCTCTCGTTGTATCCAATTTGATCAGTTTTCCTTGAATGATTAGGTAAATGAATTTGTGAGACTTGGTGGAGACCAACTTGTTCCTTATTACGCTGAGATCCTGGGAGCAATTTTACCCTGCATTTCTGACAAAGAAGAGAAAATTAGAGTAGTATGTAAATTTTCTCAGCTTAATGAACATTTTGTCGTTTCATCATAATATTTTGAAACACAAAACTCTACACACATTCATGTATTGAAAAGGTTGCTCGTGAAACAAATGATGAACTTCGAGGAATGAGGGCCAACACCAATGAAGAATTTGAAGTTGGTGCACTCCTTGCTATTGCAAAGAGGTCAAATAATTTAACTGTTGTTTAGTGAGAGGGTTCAATTTTCACGTTATGATTTAGTTGCTTTTGTTTTACGTCCACATTTTCATTATGGGAATTTTAAAGTTTAAGTATGGGGTTTTCCATCAGGCAATTATTTAATGAGTTTGAGGGTACTCGCATTGAAGCACTAAGGTGGATTTCAGCTCTTTTGGATCTATACAGGGAGCAGGTTAGCTTCTAAAACGACTTTGCAAGGTTGTTTATTTTGATGAAAGCGCTCATAGGTTGTAGCAGTCTCAGCTTTTAGAAGTCAATTCTTGTAGATTTATCTGCTAACATAGGGCATCAATTTAAAGGTGGATTTATCTGTAACAGTAACGGGGAACGCGTTGTCTGAAATTTTAATACTTCATAGGAAGCACTATGTAGAATATCTTGACAAGCATAAAGTGTAATCTATGGGCTTGATCAAATGGTAGCTGGCATGTGTTTTCTCAAACTTGATTGTAAGTTACAATGTTAAAAAATTCATTTGTATACACTATTCCACGGCCCTCAGACCTCAGTCGCTGATCTTTGTATTGGCTTGTATTATTACCTCTAATATCTATTGGGGAGTCATGTATTTATCTACCATTTCACATAAATCACTATTCTTTCAGGTCTTGTCAATTTTGGATGATATATTTGACACTCTTTTGCAATCGCTCTGGGATCCTTCTGATGAGGTACCAGTTGCCAGTTGCACTGTGTTTAAAATTTAAAATCGTGTTAAGCAAATTGGTGTAGATATTAAAGTAAAAAACACACACATCTTACTATATTTAATAAGTATTCATTCTTAATTTATTTGCTTCATAAACTCTAAGGTGGTACTCTTGGTACTTGGAGTTCATGCATGCATAGCTAAGGATCCTGAAAATTTTCACAATCTCGTCAATGCTTTAGTAGAGAATTTCCGGGCTGATTACTCCCTTCTTGAGAAGTGAGTGTTGATAATAATTTTGAAGTTATATTATATTGTATCATTTTGAGTGCTAGATCTTCAGTTCGTGTCGCAAATTTGAAGTTCAGTTTTTTACTGTTTACTTCTACTTTTTTTCCCTTATAATCAGACGTGGTGCTATGATAATCCGTCAGCTTTGTGTAAACTTGGATTCTGAAAGGGTCTATAGGAAGTTCTCCACTATTCTTAGGGGAGAAGATGATTTAGACTTCACTCTAGTCATGGTTCAGGTATTTCCATTTTATATCGATTCTCACAGTTGATTTTTCTTGTGAATTGACTCTGTTGATTCTGCCTTAACATTCTCAGAGTCATGAGACGATTATTTGTTTGCGAGAAAACTGTATTAGATGTTTGCACCAATTCTAATCTTATTCAGACTATGCTTCTTTATTTCAGGCGTTGAATTTGATTTTACTCACTTCTTCAGAACTGTCCACTCTTCGGAATCTTCTCAAAGAATCAATGGTCAATACTGATGCGAAGGATTTATTCGACTCCTTGTATGCTTCCTGGTGTCATTCGCCAATGGCAATCATAAGTTTATGTTTATTATCCCAGGTAATAAGAGTTCAACTTTTTCCATGGCAAAAGTTTACATTTTCGTCTCAAATGTTTAAGTTCCATGCCAGGAAGTTTTTGCCTAGGGTTTTGATTGCACGAGTTGAGTAAGCTTGGCTCATCAATAACTTGTTGAAAGTTTTAGTAGAATTCCACACAATTAGGGATCATTTTAGCATGTAGACAGTTAGTGCAAACTTGATAACTGGGAAGCATATTGCATGAATTGTTGGTTTAGTGAGTCCCAAATTGTATAATAATTAATACATGCAGCATGAGAGTTAGGTTGGAGTTGATCAATTATTTAATTAACAAATTCATTCAACTCCGTATGCCTAAAATCATGATCAATTTTATTTCCCATGTTTTGCAGACGTATCAGCATGCGTGTCAAGTCATTCAATCTCTTGTTGAAGAGGACATAATTGTTGTATTCTTGGTTCAACTAGATAAACTGATCCGAATTCTGGAGACTCCTACATTTGCTTATCTTAAATTACAGGTTTCACATGAATGCATTATATTATGTGAAGATTCATTAAAGTAGGGTGCACTGCCTGAGCTGTTGTGTTTGCCACCTCTTTTCAATAATGTTTAGTATGATCTCTTCAGCTGCTGGAGCCTGGAAGATACAAATGGTTGCTTAAAGTCTTGTATGGTATTCTGATGCTGCTTCCTCAGGTAAATGATCTTCATTTAGCTTGATTGAGCATATCTTCTTATGTTGTGCTTGCCAGCGTATTTCATGATTACACTGTATTTTCTTTGATGCAGCAAAGTGCCGCCTTCAAGTTGCTTCGTACTAGGTTAAAGACTGTGCCTTCATACTCATTTAGCAGTAATCATGCTAAAAGGACTTCATCAGAAGATTTTGACAGTCTACCAAACTCCAGCGAAGATGGAATGCAGATCACGGGAGATGGCAATTCAAGTAAAGAATCAGACAATATGCACAATGTGATCGACTTTGCATCAAGGCTACAAGAGTTCCTGCAAATGCAGAAACTACATAGAATGCATAGGAAATCACAAGCTCAGTTACGCCATAAATTGAGGTCATCATCCTACCTAGGTGAGTCAACTAAGCCACAACAATACATGTTTCTAGCTGTCTTTTCTAGTAAAAAATTTCTTGCTTCATGTGTTGTAGGAAGCCATTCAGGAGCAGAATGAATCACATTCTCCATACACAAGCCAGACTCTGTACAAGAACTGTAAGAGGCACTAAAGTCACAGCCTGAAAACTGGTGGGATGATTTTCCATCTCTGTAGTTGAAATTAATTTATTCATTGACCTGGCAAGCCACGTCCGCAAAAATGGTGTCTCATGTGTTACCAACTGTATATCTTATCGCTTGCTACCTTTGGTATAATTATTTTTTCCGAAAGCCTCAAAGCCCATCTGGTTAAGTTGTTTTATAAAAAACCGGCTGGGCTTGAGAAGACATGATAATTATGTTTTGCAATGCATTGCTTTTTTGACATCATATCTATTACAGTCCGAGGTAGCAACTCCCAACTAATAATTACAAACGCTTCTTCGCGTTATGATTATTTACAAACTACACCCAGAAGTTTCCATTAATGTTTTCACTAAAATAAAATTGAATAGAGAGGAGGCGGTCAAACGGTTTTTCCGACTTCTCTTCTCATTCCCATTTTTCAAGATCCAAATCTCCGCCGGACCTTTAAACAAGTCCACTCTCATCCGTCTCTCAGATCTCCAATCGATCGCATCGTTGACCGAAGTTTCACTCGTTTTTGTTTCTTGTTTTTTCTCTCTGAATTCCTATTGAAGTGATTTGAGGTATCGATCTCGAAAATGGCGACTATGGATAGCTTAATCGGTTTGGTTAACAAGATCCAGCGAGCTTGCACGGTTTTAGGAGATCATGGAGGTGAAGGTATGTCGCTTTGGGAAGCTCTGCCTTCTGTCGCTGTTGTTGGTGGACAGGTAAGGCTTTTTGATGCCTTTTGGTTACTTTGTTTTGGATTTGATTTTTTATGGTATTGATTGATTTCTTGTGTTTGATTATTGATTGAAGAGTTCTGGGAAATCATCTGTGCTGGAAAGCGTAGTTGGAAGAGACTTCCTGCCTCGTGGATCTGGTAATGCATTTTTACTCTGTGCTTTGTTTTTTCGATTGATGTAATTGCTACAGTAGATTTGATTGTATTAGATATGAATTGTTAGTTTTAGTGGAAAAATCGAGCTTTACATGAGTTTTTGAAATGTGATCAGATGTGGATAATCCAGAGAAATGATAAATTAACTGCTTCAAGTTTTGTAGTGTATTAGCTAGGCAGAGTAAAGTACTATACTACTATAAGGTAATGAGAAAGTAGCCAAAAACCATGTACACATGATTGGTTATGTAATTGAAGCACGGATAAAATGATGTAGTGAGTGTCAGTGTAATGAGAAATTAGCCAGTATATGTGAACCAAGAAGACAAAAAATTCTGTCCCTTGCAATAAGTTAAAACTTGCTTCTAAAGTTGACCTCACTGGTGTTCATCACAGGAATTGTAACCAGAAGGCCATTAGTGTTGCAGCTTCATCAGACAGGCAAGGGGACATCTGAGTACGCAGAATTTCTTCATTTGCCGAAGAGAAAGTTCACTGATTTTGGTAATTAATATGTTCCTTTTGTCACCTTGATTGATGTGAAGCAAACATGCATCAAAAAGATCGGATTTTGTCAATATGTTTCATCTAGTAAATGGAGACACACTGACATACAGTTGACTGTTGAGAGCAATATTGTGTGATTTATGTATAAATTACTTTATTTCAAAATCTCGTCAATGAACTTCTGATAGTCACGTGTCAGTTTCTTGCAATGAATTTGTTCTTTGAATGTCTATTCAGCTGCTGTACGGAAGGAGATTCAGGACGAAACAGATCGTATTACTGGGAAGACAAAAGATATCTCCAATATCCCGATTCATCTGAGCATATATTCACCGAATGGTTGGTTACATATCTCTTTTAGTGTTTCCAAGGAGGAAAAAGATAACTCTTTGATGGTTTCATACATATTCAGTTTCATCCTCTTTGCCCATTTTGTATTCCTCATCTATGCTGACTTTCAAGAATGTGATTATGCAGTTGTTAATTTAACCTTGATCGATCTGCCTGGGCTTACCAAGGTCGCTGTAGGTAATGTATCTGGTCTTGAACCCTTGTGCCACTGAAATAGTTCTTTATCTAATGATATTTCCTTTTACAGAGGGACAGCCAGAGACAATTGTTGAAGATATTGAGAATATGGTCCGATCTTATGTTGAAAAGGTGTAGTATTATTGTACCTTCACTACTTTTTTTAAAAGAACAGGAGTTGGTTGAGACAGTAGCGAATGAAACATGATTAACCAGTTTATTTTATTTAAAATTTAAGAAAGAGGTAGGGTGATTTATACATGGCAAAACAAACCTCAAATACTGTGAATTAGCTGTATCAGTATTATAACTCAGCCATCTGAGCAGACACTGCATTGTAAATCATACAAGTTACTTATCTGTGTTTGTACTTATTTAAACACCCATTTGAAATTGTAATTCGTGTGGATATGTATTTAATAGTGAGCATGTCTTGAATTATTGTTCTTGACCTCTGGAAGGATTTACTTTTGTAGCCAAACAGCATCATTTTGGCCATTTCACCCGCTAATCAAGATATTGCCACGTCTGATGCTATCAAATTAGCACGGGAGGTTGATCCTTCAGGTAAATTTACTTTAACGACATAAGATATATATATAGCACACATATTGTTTATCTGAATATTGTTTATGTTTTAATGGATACTTGAAGGTGAAAGAACATTCGGAGTCGTTACAAAACTTGATCTGATGGACAAGGGAACCAATGCTCTAGATGTATGCATATCTGACCTTTGTCTGTATAACTTAAATAGTTTCAGAAGTCAATGAGTCAAGATTCTATTTTATTGATTTTTCCGTTCTTTAAGTCCTGTTGTTATACATTGATGATTTACTTACGGAATTTAATTAAGCATTATCATCTGATAAGGCGTATACATTATAATGTCCATCTCAATGGCTCTTGAAGGTTCTTGAAGGAAGGGCCTATAGGCTGCAGCATCCTTGGGTGGGAATAGTGAACAGATCACAAGCTGATATTAACAAAAATGTGGACATGATATACGCTCGTAAAAAAGAAAGAGAATATTTTGAAAGTAGCCCAGAGTACGGACATTTGGCGCATAAAATGGGGTCGGAGTATCTTGCGAAACTTCTATCTCAGGTATGGTGCTGATTGCTTGCACTAACTTAGAAGACTTTTACTTCTGATTGACACTACATTCTGAGTCACTCTTACTGAATGAAGAGCTTTTTTTGGTTATGCTGACTGTTGCTCTGTGTGGTGCAGCATCTGGAGCTTGTCATCAGGCAAAAAATACCAAGTATAATTGCATTAATCAACAAAAACCTGGATGACATTAATGCAGAATTAGACCGTATTGGCAGACCTATTGCAGTAGATTCAGGGGTACTGTTTTGTTTAAAAAATAAATTTTTTACATCTACAATCATAGAGTGGCAGCTATTATAATTTACTTTGTGTGTAACAGGCCCAGCTTTACACAATTTTGGAACTATGTCGTGCATTTGATCGGGTATTTAAGGAGCATCTAGATGGAGGGTAAACTACTAATTAGTCATGTTGATTGAAGTTTGCCGTTTATCTTTTCAAATAGTTTTAAGCCTGTTCCACACAATGGTTCAAAACTTAAAAGAAACTATACAACCTTACAGGCGACCTGGAGGAGACAAAATCTATGGTGTTTTTGACCATCAACTTCCAGCTGCTTTGAAAAAGCTTCCCTTTGACCGTCACCTTTCACTGAATAATGTGCGGAAGATTGTATCAGAGGCTGATGGTTACCAACCCCATTTGATTGCTCCAGAACAAGGATACAGGAGGCTGATTGATGGTTCAATAAGTTACTTCAAAGGGCCTGCTGAAGCTTCAGTGGATGCTGTAAAGTTCTACTGCTGAATAATCATTTAAGAAAACAAAATAGTGAAGAATTTTTTTTTTGAAACATATAAGTACTCTTATGTCTAACTGTACAAGAATCATGTTCTAATTTTCTCCACTGCCTCATTGTCTCAGGTTCACTTTGTTCTGAAGGAGCTAGTGCGTAAATCAATTGCTGAAACTCAGGTATTTAAACTCGTCATTTTCTTCTATAATGACTAATGCTTGATTTTACCAACTTAGGAATTGTATTGAATATGTGGCCATGTTATTTATTCTGGAATAAACCATTTTTGTCATTTGGATTTTAGACACCGTTTTCATTTGACACTGAAGGTCATAGGCTTGTGATATGAACATAATTTGTGACTAATATTTTGGAGCTAAACATTTTATTGGAAAATTATAGGAATTGAAGAGATTCCCAACCCTTACAGCAGACATAGCGGCTGCAGCTAATGAAGCTCTAGAGAAATTCCGTGACGAAAGTCGCAAAACAGTTCTACGACTTGTAGAGATGGAGTCTAGCTACCTTACTGTGGACTTCTTCAGAAAGCTCCATCTTGAGAGCGAGAAGAGCACACCCCCTACTGGTCCAAATCAACCCCCAAATCAGGCTTCAACTATAGATCGCTATGCAGAAAGTCATTTTAAAAAAATAGGTATGTTTTAAAGATTTTGTTATTAGAAAGAAAGTGGATCAAACATTTATACTTGTCATCAGAATATAAGTTGACACAAATATCTCTTCTTCCAGGATCCAATGTCCAAGGTTACATCAATATGGTCTGTGATACATTAAGGAATTCAATTCCTAAAGCTGTGGTTCATTGCCAAGTCCGAGAAGCAAAAAGATCACTATTAAACTACTTCTACACCCAAGTGGGCAGGAAGGAGGTAAGTCCTCTGTAACATAAGAAGTTGTAGCCGAGAAGTATTGATCATTGTCCTTATTCGTACCCTATTTTTTTCCTGCAGAAGGAGCGTCTAGGTCAAATGCTGGATGAGGACCCTCAGCTGATGGAAAAGAGAGAACAATTAGCGAAGAGACTTGAGCTGTACAAGTCAGCTAGGGATGAAATCGATGCAGTGGCATGGAAGTAATAGGGTATATCAGTTACCATTTTTTGTTGGCATTGGTCCGAGTGTTTGTTGAGGGTAGGATTGCCAAGCTACACACAGGGACCTCACACCAAATATCTTTTTGTATTTGGGACACACGATATCTTATAATCACTGCTTCATGACTAATACGATTATATGTTTCTTTGTACAACATGTTACTCTATTGTGATTTGATTTTAATCGTAATGTTGTCCTTAACAAAGTTCCAGATTACTCTGTTGCCAATCCGGTTCCAACACAGCAAGACTTTACATCTGGAATCTGCACAAGTTGCTCTTAAACAGCAATGTATGTATTCTGCTTGGTGCCAATCAACTGAAAAAAATCATAAGCACTCTTTCTTCTGTGCATGCAGGGACTATCAACAGAATGAAATTGCTTCCTATGTACATTTACAAAAAATACTAAGAGAAATTCAACAAGGAGAACTTCACATGCAGACAAATCTTCCCTTTCTCTATCTGCAATCTTGCCCCAGTCACCAACCAATGCCCTGGACTGTCCTGTGGCCCTCTGCACACCTCTCCTACCTCCACATACTTCAAAAGTTTCTTCCCTTGAGAACTCCCAGGAGGTCCACCAGTAAACACACCAGAGTCTATCACAACAGGTCCTTGGCCAGTGCCATCATCTGCCTTTTTGTCTAAACCAAGTGCACCTCCAGTCAATGACATACTGATGGCTGAGATAATCCCAGAAGATCTCCGTTGGGACATGCCATCAGACCACTGTCCCCAGTTTGATTGAGCAACATAAGCATCCGCCACGCTCGAGTAGAGCAAACGCAGATGGAGAACTTTCTTGCCTTTTTCTAGCTTTTTGACATGTAGTTGAGCTCCAGTGACTATGTACGCTGTGTCTTCGTCGAACTCAGGTTTCCAGTCTGGATTATATTTCACAGGTGCAGTGCACACATGCGAGAATTGCCTACTCCTGATCGGTTCTACATACCACTGGCTGCCCAACACTTCGTCCGAACCAGACGTCAACAAGGGTGACTCCTGGATCTTGTTCTGAAACAATGTTGAGATGTCTGATAAATGTTGTAAATGAATGGCCAACCTGCACTTTGCCAAACAAGACAGTTCTTGATCTGCCCTCATTTCCTAAAGCTGGGAAAATTCAAGAAAACATAGTCCCTTACCTGTTGACCTTCATTCCTTCTAAGAACAAGCGCATTCCGGTCACCGGACGTCTTCCAACCACAACCTGCACTCATTCAAGCAAGTCAGCACAGCCCTAGACACCATTCTCTAGTCAGTTGAATTTGAGATGGGAAAGGAATATAACTGACATACCTGATTTGGGTTCACATAGAGCTTAGGAGTCATCATGTTGATTTTCATAGATGGGCCTTTATGGGCTCTGTTTGTTATTGGGCCCAAAGGCAAGTCATTATGGATTGGAGCCCAAATTTTATGAGCTTGAAAGTCTAAGAAATACTCCAACTCACAAACTGGAGGCTGATCTGCATTTCCATGCATACATATATCATCATTCCAGCAAATGCAAACCAATGAATCAGTCCAACAAAATCCAAAATGCAACTAACTTACATCTGAGATAAAGGTTGATAGCATGGGAGAGGAATCCCTGTCCCGGAACGCCTTTCAGAAGCGAAGTAATGGGTATAAAACTGAAGTTTATAGCGTCAGGTGCGGAGGAGACAGTCGGCAGCCACTCACAATGACTAGAAATCGATGCATCCCCTCCTCTTTTTGAACATGTTACTGTTATTCCCTATAAACCACTTAACATCACATTACATTCGACGCAAAATTTCCGACTAGTACATTGTCTACTAATAAGGTTTCTTGCTTACATCTTTCGTAGTGGTTGATGAATAGCTGCTGAAAGGCAAAGGCTGTGGATCGAAAACCCGAAAAGCTAGAGGAACTTTGTTTTTAATTGCTTCCTTGTTTAGTTTCTTTTGTTTAGGTAAGAATGAACATGTGCCGGTGAAGAGCTGTTCAGCTAGATAATCCAAATGCCTCTTGACCTCAGATGGCTCTAAGCTTGATGCTTTGTCTTGCTTCACTAGAACCACGTCTTGTCCTCCAATGCTCATTCCCACTATTATATGTGTTCCATACTTCTCAATAAATCTACAAATGGATCATCAAGCCGACATATCAATACATTGATTAACATGACAGTTGCATTATATTAGGATTGACCTATTCAACATCCAGAGTCAGTAGTTGACAATTTGTGTCACAAGTAAGCTTCACAGTTGTCAATGATTACAGCATTGGTATGAATTCATATTCAATTCTAAAATCAAGAAGAAAAAATTAGTAATGTAAATTTAACATGGTTATATGCATTTGAAACTCCTCTAGCCGAGTTTCACAATTTTAGCAGCTATCAGGAATCGAATATATGACGTGTGATCAACATAAATATGTCATTGTAGTTGAAAAAATCTTAAATATGTACCAAAAAGCAAGGATAATGTCATTGATTGTTTTTTAAGGTATTGAAATTTTCATTTAACGAAATGTTAAAAAAAAGTAATGACCCTAAAGTCAAACGTTGACCAAGAAACAGAGCACGAATTACCGAGCAAGATCCGGCGGGTTCCACGATGAGGGCACTGCATTCCGAACTTCATCACAGATGACTAGAGGATACCTATCGATATTGAGATTAAAAAGCTCAATGAAGTATCCATCTAGAGCCAAGTACTTTGTGTTTGCAGCATCTGCAGCCCATGAGCCGCTCTCAAACCCGAACATAACGTTGAATAGTCCATTCGGGATTTTACCGGAAACAGATGACTTTTGGTTGAACCACTCAGACATCTGCAAAAACATTGTCAGAAAAGTTGAATGGTTAAGGTTTAAATGATGCTCTGAAGCTTGTTGTTGATACCTTTTGGAAGTTAAGGATATCGGTTTGGTGGCGAATGAGTTCGCCTTTGTCGCATTTTATATCAATAGAAACGTTGTGGAATGTTGATGATTGGAGGCCAGGGAGGTGGAGGTCTCTTGTTTGAGCTTGGTTAAGGATGACTAGAGGGGTGTCGCCTTTACAGAACTTTAGGCGGAAGTCTGAGGTCAAGTCGAAGCCTTTTCCAAGGCTGGCCAATGCCTGGCCAATGACATTCTGATCACTCATTGCCAGATAATTTCCTTTTCTAATGAATGAATGTGCATACAGAAGACATACAAGTATTTATAATGATCTAATCTAAACATGCTAGAAAAAGGCGACATCATCTCGTCGGTAAAGAGGTCATTTTCATCGCTAAAGTGATATTATAGTTGGTAAAGATGGATTAGGTTTGGGTTGACTTGCTTGTAGGTTATTAAAAATATTGTTGAGCAAAGGATGCAATTTGGGCAACAGGAAATGTTGGGTGAACTGGACAAACTTGCTAACAGATTAAATGGCTACCCGGCCGCCTAACAATCGGACAAACCGGTCATGTTAATGGGGAAATGACTGGAAGACAAAGAGACGCGGAACGCCGAAACTTAAACTTGGTTACACACTGTGATATGGTCCAACCTGGGGTGTCATCCAAGTACTCCAAAAGGGTCTTCTTCTTGCTTGGAGTGTAGGATGTAGTTGATAGGATAAGAAGACGACTCAGGACTTATTCGGACACTTTCTGAGAAGACCTGCTTGAACGCATTAGTGAGTCATAAAAAGTTGGAGAAAACTGAATGTGAAGATGTGAAATTAGAAGAGGATTTTTTGCCTGGAACTTGACAGGGACAAAACTAGTATATGTATTCACATTGAACGTACCTGTAGCACACTCTTAAACTGACACCATATGCCATCTGGACGTAGGTAGGGACTTTGCTTCTAGACGCTTTTAAAACGACATCGTTTAAACTGAAATATAAATACCGTGCAACGCACGGGGCACGAAGCACACGAGCGAAGATCGAAAGCGAAGAAGAATGGCGTTGCAGTGGATGATTTTGTCGTACGTCGTCGCCGCGGAGGCTGCGGTGGCGCTCCTGCTGACCCTACCGTCACCGAGCGTAGTCAAATCACGAATCGTTACGCTCGTATCGCTGTTACTCCAACCTGCGATGTTCGTTGTGCCTTTTGCTGGATTTCAATTTTTAGGTTGATTGATCGATTGTCGATCTTGATTTTTGTACGGAAATTGTGTTTTTTGGTAATGAGATTGATTGGGTTTTGTTGCAGATTTATACTGGAAGAAGGAGCACCGCTTGATGTGCACATCTGAGGTTTGTACTACTGCTGAGAGAGATCGATATGAGAAAGCTGTAAGTCATTTATTTGATCTGATGTTGTGGTGATGTTCTTGTGAAGATTGCAACTTTGAGGTTGTGTTTTCCGAGATTGCATGTGGTTGTTCGTCTGTGATTTGAAATTTTTATGGTTGCACAAGAATTAGGATACTCGCGGTAGGGCTAATGTTGCTAAATTGGTTGAATTTATGGTCCTCCGGATGGTTTAGGAACATTGTAATTAGAAAATTTTGATTTATGAGAGCATCTGGGGGAGAAACAGTTTACTGATTCAGAGATGAATTTAGATTCTGCGTACTTGCATTGTCTTTAAAGTGTTTAGGAAGTTCTAAGAAATGTAGTTTGCAGACGTTTGGAATGTTTTTACTGCATAAAAGGTTAGATTAAGTAATGCGGTAGAGAAACGGTCTGGTCATGTAATGAGATGAGAAGCAGTTATGCACTCATTTTTCCTGATGGCTTGTTAAGTACTAGCATCTCTAGCTGGATTTGTCCTGTTCAGAGTTTAGGCTACTTAGAACCAAAGGTTTTTTTTACCTTTTTTCGTATCTTGATTGACCATTAATAATATTTGATACTGTACGATTAATATTCTAAATAAGTTATTTGCAATCTGTCACATGCTAAATACAAATATGTAAATGCAGATCTACAAAGCTCAGAGGAATGCCATACTGTGCGCCTCAGCGGTCCTGCTGTACTGGTATGCCATGCATACACAGTCATCCAGCATTCATAACTTGGTTCAACTATTTGTATTGTTCCTAATCTATTTTCTTTGTCTTTCAGGTGTATCTTTAGCATTACTAGATACTACAAGCAGCTTCACAATCTTCAGAAGATGGAGAAAAGGTTTAAAGAGGATTAGCCCTTATCTGAAGGGATTCATCTTTTGCTCATAACTCTCACAAATTCGTCAGAAATCTAAGAGCTGATGCTCATTTCAGCTTGATGTTTGCATCTGCTACAAAACCTTAAATTTTAGTTTCGTGTAATCCTCTACTGAAATGTAATCACTAGACTCAAGTTGGAAGTCTTATTATGTTATATGATCAATCACCAATCTTACACACTTTCTAGCATTGCAGTCAGCCTGATTACCTTTATTTTTGAAACAAATGCAACAATGCTGTCATATATTCAAGAAAAAATTAAACAAAATGGTCTCTAGAACTGAAAGATGTTGCCATACAGAAGAATGACCAAGAATCAGAGTTCAAAAGCCATGACCTGAGCTACAAAATTCTAAGGTACACCCACCTCGCCAAAGTGCATAGTAGTTTGATCACTCTGAATAATTGGATTAAGAGCTTTTCCTTTTGCGGTTTGTAGAGTTCTATAAGGAGAGGTAACATACAGAGTTTCTACCTTCCGTCAGAGGATGTGAATGAATCTCCAAACCCATTAGGCCTAGCTGGGATGCTTGTCTGAGTATCATCCATGTTGCCATTACCAAGGAATGACGATGAGTTGCTGCCTTCAGATTGCTGCCATTTCTTGAGAGCTTGTGGGAGAGTCATTTCCAAATCGAAGCCAAATAAGTCATCTGAGTCTTGTTTACTTGGCTTCCACATTTCTGCAAGGGATGATAAGACGTTCACAACATGACCCATGTCAGGACGTTGACTAGGATCTCTCGCACTGCAGTAACCTGCCAGTTCCGCTACAGTCTGAATGCTGGAAAGGGTTTCTTCAGTTATCTCTATTACTGTGTCAATAGATTTCTGGAAGGTATCAGGGCCTACACTCATCTTGCGGAACCATGTAACGAGATGGCAACTTTCATCTGGCTGACTATCGTCAAGGGCTTTTCGACCAGTTATAAGTTCCATCAGAATGACGCCAAAGCTGAAAACATCAACCTTGGTGGTCACACGTCCAGTCACTGTTCACCCACATTTAACAGGTACAAAGGTCAAAAATAGCTATGACGAGCAAATCCAAAAAATATAAATTAGTATTTTCAACCTATAAATTTTCAAGAAGATCTCGACACAATGAGCCGGATAAAAAATCACTTTGGAATCAACAAAATTATACTGTTGGTGGAAATCAAATTATGCTTAAAGACAGCTTGTGATAGCATGGGAATGCAAGAAGTTAATATACGCATAAACTGAGACAACAGAAATTTACCTGCATATTCGGGTGCCAAGTATCCAAACGTGCCAGCAAGTTTGGTTGCAAAAGACATTTTCCCATCCGGAGCAAGACGAACAAGTCCAAAATCAGCGACTTTGGCACGCATATCATCTCCGAGCAAAATGTTGGATGGTTTAAGATCCCTGTGAATAAAGCTCTGATGGGCTAAGTTGTGGAGGTATTCAACTCCTCGAGCAACATCAAGAGCAATAGTCAACCTTCTCGACCACTCAAGGGGTTTTAAGTTTTCCTTCGCCCAATGGAAAAGATGGCTGCTAAGAGTACCTTGCGGCATGTATTCGTACACCAGAAGTTTCTCATTCCCTTCCAAACAATGCCCGAGAAGATTAACAAGATTTTTATGACGCACCTTACTAAGAACTTCAATCTCAGAGTGGAATTCTTCTAACCCCTTGTCGCTCACAGCTCCGGACTCCATTCTCTTTACTGCTAGTTTGGTTCCGTCATGAAGTTCCCCCTTGTAAACCGTGCCAAACCCTCCACTCCCGAGGATATTCTCTTTGCTGAAATTGTTCGTCACATTTCTCAGAACCTGAATTGAAATCACCATATTTCCAGTCTCTATAACATGAACATTTCCAGCACCAGCTGCTGAATTAGGTCCACTATTTGTGTCACTTCCACCCTCACTTGCTGCATTTCCTTTCCCAGCTATGCTGATCTTGATATCCTGGTCTGACCCAGAATGACGAGGATGGATAACCACCGAATTTGTATTCATTCTTTTCATTTTACTAGTGTGCTTCCTCTTCTTAACAAATAAGAACAATGCGACACAGAGGATAATAAAACCCCCAGCTGATCCCAAAACAATCCCTACTGTTGTCGCAGACTTTTTAGACCCTGACGTACCTCCATTCTCAGGACTGCTACCATTGCCGCTCATTGGAGTACTACCTGTAGGGGTTCCAGTAGTTCCAGGATCATCCTCTCCGATTCTCGTTGCATCATATTTCACCACAACATTCGCCTTAAACTTTGGAAGTTGTCCATAAATATTATTATTTGATATATCCAAATATGATAACTTAGGCATGTCAGCAAACACAGCAGGTACCGTCCCAGAGAGGTTATTATTGTTAAGATACAGCCTCTGCAATGAGGTAAGACTCGAGAACTCAGGAGCAATCGTACCAGTAAGTTGTTTATTCTGAAAATTGATCACAGTCACATTCTTTGTCCCACTATCACAAGTAATTCCACCCCAACTACACGGATCATTTCCACTCCAATCCTGAGCAAACACAACCGGATACCCCAAAGGCTCGGCAATCTTCAAAAAAATATTAACCCTTGGATCACAATCGACCCCTACAACATTCGAGCAATACTTATTAGTCCCAACAATATTATCAACAGCCACACCATTTCCAAACTTAGGCATCTTCCCCTGAAGCAAGTTGTTCGTCAAATTCACTTTCTTAAGCGATGCTAAATTCATTAGACTGTCAGGCACCGGCCCTGTAAGCTGATTATCCCTTACGCAAAAATCCTCAAGTCTTGTCAACTCGGAAACATCAGGTATCGGACCAGTAAACTCATTAACATTTAACCATACATCAGTTAAAGAAGTCATATTCTTCAAAACATCAATCGAACCATTCAATTTAGAATTACTTTTTTGTCCATTTAACCACAAACTTTGAATCGTAGAACCTGCAAATTCAACAGGCAAACCACCTTCTAAATAATTAAAAGATAAACGCAACATAATCAAACTTGCTAACCCATTTCCCAAGAAGCCAGGGATTGTCCCAATAATATTCGCTGAGATTGCTGAGAAATTCCTCAACCCTACAGCATCTTTCAAAGTCTCTGGAATGTTCCATTGCTTAAATGGATTATTATCAAGATACACAGCCTCCAAAGATGTCAAACCCTTGAAGAAATCGTCAGGAATAGAACTGAACTGATTCCCATTCAACAACAAACTCTGAAGTGAACTCAATCCAGAAAACGTCGGCAAATCACCAGTCATCTGATTTCCAAAGACTTCAAAAACCTGAAGCTCTGTCAGCTGATTCAGCGACTTAGGAAGACTTCCTTTACTCACCACCCCTCCGATTTGAATCCTGGTGACCCGATTGTTGTTGCATTGGACATGCTCCCACTTACACGGGTCTGGGTCGGACCAAAGGCTCGAATCTGTAAAGGTCAGACCTTGCTTGAGCTCAAACATCACCTTCGCGTCCGGCGACTGTGCAGTCGTCAGCGTCCAAAATTGGACTAGTAAAATTAGAAAAATGCATGTAATAGGAGGCATGGCGAAATGGGTTCGGCTCATTTTGGAGATTCCGATGTCGGAGGTGGGGAAAGGTTTGATCTTTACTTTCGGGAGTTTTGGACAAGAAGGGGATGAAGAGAGAGAAGACAAACAGACATGCCGGCGACGATTGTGGAAGATTTCGTAATCTTAATTTACGTTAATTACTCTCTTTTTCATCAGTACGTTTTTCAAATATTTTCAATTTAGGGATTTTAATTTTACTCCAAATCAATTTCTTAATTAAATTGATATTCATTCCCAAAGAATATCAATTTTACAAAATACAGATGATCTGTCAATTTAAATATTTATTTTGTATTATTTTTGGGAATTTGGATTTGATACTTTTATTATTAATTTAAATGTAGTAAAGTGTGGTCGATAATATTGAGTAAAAAATTTGCTGGCATTTAATGGCTAATGGAAATATTTAATTTTCTTATGGTAAATATTAATCTGATTTCTTTCTAAACGTGGCTTGCTTTAATGGGCTCAAAATTCTTATCGGGCCAAACGGTACAACCGGCCCAAATTTAATTGAGCTCAAAAATATGTTAATAATTTGAAGGGACTTCACTCGAAATTTTCTAATAGGAATTTTCTAGTTATGAAGGAATGAGAGTGGATTTTATGGCATTGGAGGCTTTAGATTTTGTGTTTCTGCAATGTGTTGTTAAATAAGTTGATTAATACTTTTTTGTTCCAAATAAAGGGTTCGACAGGAAGATCGTTGATTAATAATAATTCAATAAATAATTATATATTTTATTTGATGTCGATAAAAATAATTCGGAAAAAGACACCAACAATGTCTAGGAATGTATTTTGATCCATATGTTTAAAGCCTTCATAGTCCAATCCTGGTTCCATCATGTTTCACCACCACCTCTGGCCGGAATGGCGGAAGTGGTCCGGAGAGATCATTGAATGAAACATCCAAAAATGTCAAGCTAGGCATTTGGGTAAACACATCCGGTATTGTTCCGGTGAGAGTATTATTATTAAGGTACAGTCTTTGTAGCGAGGTGAACTGCGAGAACTCCGGAGCAATTGTTCCGATAAGACCTTGGTTCTGAAAATTAATTGCAGTAACATTCTTTGTCACACTATCACAAGTGACTCCAGCCCAAGTACACTTATCAACTCCAATCCAATCCGTAGCAAATTTAGTAGGATACCTCAAAGGCTCGGCGATCTTTAGAAACAAGTTAACGGTTGGATCACATTCCAACCCGGCAACATTTGAGCAAAAGTAGTTAACACCGATGTTGTCAACGATCACACCATCTCTAAACTTTGGAAATTTTCCTTGAAGGAAATTATTTGACAAACTGACTTTCTTAAGTGATGCTAAATTTAAAAGACTGTCTGGCACTGGTCCGGAAAGTAAATTATCTCGTATGTTAAAATCCTCGAGTCTGACCAACCCCGAAACATCGGGGATTGGACCAGTAAATTTATTACCTTGTAACCAGACATCAACTAAGGATGTCATGTTTTTCAAAACATCAATTGAACCTCGAAGCTTAGATTCAGTTGGTAGTCCATTTAACCACAAACTTTGAATCGAAGAACTTGCAAACTCAATAGGCAATCCACCTTCTAGTGGATTGTAAGACAAATGCAAAGTAGTCAAGCTTGCTAATCCATTTGGTGTTCCGAAAAAGCCAGGGATTAGACCTGTAACATTGGCCGAAATGGCTGAGAAAGTTTTTAAACCTACGGCTTCCTTCAACGTCTCTGGAATAACCCATTGCTTAAGCGGATTATTGTCAAAATGAACAGCCTCTAAAAGTGCCATTCCCCGAAAGAAATCGATCGGTATTTCAGTAAACAGATTTTCATTCAGCAAAAAGATTTGAACTGATGCAGGAAACTTTGGAATAGGTCCGGTTAGCTGGTTTCGCATGACTTCAAATACTTGTAACTCGGTCAGCTGGATCAGTGACGCAGAAAGTGTGCCTTTAAGCCCCTTCTCGCCGATTTGGATCTTCTTGACACGGTTGTCAATGCATTGAACACCTTCCCATTTGCATGGATCCGGGTCTGAAAAAAAGGCTGGATTCTCAAATATCAAACTTTTCTTGAGCTCGAGCATTGCCGCGGTGTCCGGCGATTGCGCAAATGTCGACGTAAAGGCTTGGACGATCAAGAGTAGAAAAATGCATAGAAGGGGAGGTGAGGAAAAATGAATCTGCCTCATTTTGATATTTAGTTTGATGAAGCAGGTGAGTGCTGATGACGGTGATCAGGAAGATTTATAGCACGAAATTACTTGATGTAACTATGAAGTTTTGAATTTAGCAGCAATGAGATTTAATGCGTCAATAAATCATATTCAAACTTCTAGTAGTGGTGTAGTAATTGCTCCCGGATACTACATTTTTCCTTAATGCACATGTTAATGTTAATACGATGTACTTTTGGCAGTGGATGTTGGAATATTTTTATTTATTTGAGAATTTGGTATTTGTTTAAAACTACTTAGTTTAAACTCTTTGAAGCAAATAGCTTTTACTTTACAGAATCTAAACCTTTAATTTTTTGATTGGTTATTATTATCCTTGGTATTTATTTAGACATTATCTTTTACTGTATGGATGTAGACAATCATGAAATTTCGTAATACATGATGACATCATCTTAACTGTTGATTTTGTTTTGTCAAACAATTGAAATTAATTAATTTTTAATTAAAATATGTGATTGGATTTAGAAAATACGCGGACGATTAAGAATGACGAGTATCAATATCAACTACTAAATTATTAGTCAACTGTTGAGATGATATCCTTCCATCTCGTAAATATTTACTTGTCCTCTTAAAATCTTACTCTTCATATATAAATTACAAAGTTATGAAAATGAAATTATCCTGAAAATTGAATAATACTCTTGATTGTGAAATTTCCGACAATATTGAAAGCTCCTTTCTTTTTGATACTACAAGAAGAAACAGAACTTATGGCGTCGAATTTATTTATAAAAAAGAAATCTCTGATTAAAATGAAACTTCAATTTTAAAGAAACGATCGGCCGGAACAATTAAATAAATCTATTCTATATATAAAGCGGAAAAGGTGGTATTCACGGTTACAAAATGAAGTCACATCCTCTATACCCATATACCCCTACAATTTTTATTAAATATTAACTATGCCACTAATCATATTTTTATTAAAAATTAACAGCCACTAATCAAATTACTTTATTATATATTAATCTATAAATATCATTTAAAAATACATATTTTGATACAAATATCATTTAATTTTTCTGTGCATTAATACTAGTGAAATTAATATGGCAATTCATCCCGAGATTAATGGGTTTCTTGGACCTAATCATACATTTGGATTTGTATAATCTGTCGTAGATGGGCTTCAGTTTAATTTTTTTATAGATGAGATGGTAAAATCAAGATGAACAATAAATATATGCAAGACTGTGATCCCTTTTAGAAAAAAGAAAAATATATATATATATGCAAGACGAAATTGATTTGTAATTTTACTAGTAAGATTAAAATTGATTTTAAATTATTAAACGGATGTACTTAAACAAAATTCAGACGTTTGTGTTTACTTATTTTTTTATAAAATCTCATTCATTAAATTATTAGAAATTAACAATAAATATTTTTGTGAAAAAGTATAAGTAAACGTAAAGTAATAAAGAAAATGTAAAAGTAGCGTTCACGTTTAAAAAATAGCCAATAGTGTCAAAAAGGCAAATTAATTTTCATAACGAGAGAAAAAGTTGCGTATAAACGTAATACGTGCCAATAAATTGTCATGGATATTAATTTTAGCCATCTCCATTTTTTTGCGATTTGCTGACAAGGCCAAGCTTGTAAACCAAGCCAGTGGCTCAACAAACTCAAAAAACAAGTGATAGTTCAGAATAACTTAATTTTCTACTCATAAAACCATCACAAAGGAGCCACACAAACACAAATACAAACCATTCATAACCCACACAATTACAATCAAATACACACGTTAGAGTAAATACACAATGTCGAAAGAACACTGTAAGACTCCTGAAAATGAAAAATGATAAATATAGCGCATCTTCACAACCGATATTAGATAACACGCACAACACTGAATGATGTGCCTTGACTGGGTAGTATAGAGCATCTTCAGACTAATGGCTTGGGCCTAGGAGCGCAAGGAGAAAGTCTTTGTAATCTCCAGAAGTCTCTGATTTCACTACATTATTCAATGACTTGCCGTATTTCTTGTAATAAGCCTCCTTTATGTACTGCATATCAATCTCAGCCCGGGACACAATTACCCTTATCAGAGTAGTATCATCTGTTCCCAATCCATCCATTGCCTTGTGCAATACCTGCATATAGCACAAATTTGTTCTTGATTATATAAGTAACATGATGCAATTTTATAATAGATTATTCTAAGTAAATAGAATGTTCTGGCAGGAGTTGATAGTATAATATTGACAATATGGGATATCAGTTCAACATTATGTTTGTCAATTGTCAAGCAATCATCTTGGAGTTTGAATCTTATTTATTAGTTTTTCACTAGAAAATTTCACCATCCCATCAGCATGTCTAAATCTCAAGCTCCTTGGAGATGAGTACAGACACAAAATCCCATTAATTAAGTGATTCCTGATATTCAACATTTTCTTAAGTATCAGGAAAAGAGAAGAAAATGGTATACATCTTATTGCAATAATACCTTAGCAAAGTATTTTGCAGGGTTCTCTGCAGATCGCAGTATGGTCAAGAGAGCATACTCAAAGGACCCAGATGTTTCGGATTTAATCACCTGGAAAGAATCAAGAGGAATTGATCACAAAATACACTAACATAACAAATCAAAATCAGAGAGCAGCAACAACATATACCTTCTTCAGCGACGTGCCGTACATGTTATGGTAAGCATAACTTACAGCAGCCAGGTGTGCCCTGCTACTTTCACTGAATATTCTAATGAATTTCAACTCGTCTGTTCCTAACTTCTTCTCTCCAGCCTTGTATAAAGTTTTCGCATCATGATCTGCCCTTACCCTGTCTACCTCTGGTCCCTCATAGCGTTGTTTAGTCAAGATCGCAGTCAGTAACTACAATGTCAAGTAACACAACAATTTCAGTGCTTATTTGAAAAATTCTCATGAAGCATTGAACTTTCACTTTATAAGTAATGCAGAGAAAAAAGTTCCAAAACATACATCCATAAGATTGAATTTCAAAACATTCTTAACACGCATGCATAATCATGTTGATAAAAAAAGCAAATGCTTCTATTTCTTTCATCTATTTTTAGAAGCACAGGGCAAATGCAACAAATTTCCATTGAGATCAACAGGTAAAATGAAATTGACAGTTCACCTCAAATGTATTCTTAAAATAGTACTAAAGCACGAACTAGGTTTGGTAACTCAGTATAAGCATATACTAGTGTTGAACTTACATCTGCAGTATCTCCAGTACTTATAGCTTGGATACTCAGCTCAAGGTGAGTTTTAAAGAGCGCATGGTATAAATGTTTGACTTGTTGTAACTGTGATGGAGTACGAGAGCATATAATCTCAGTGACAGCACGGATATTTGGATTCTCAACATTTAAACTCTGCTCCAATATTGTAGCATCCCGCACTGCAGGATCTGGCAACCAAGCTAAAACTGCTCTCTGAAAGAAGAAATCGAGACTCGTTACTTAATAAATTAACACATAACACATCATATGAAAAGATAATTGCATCATATATTCACAAATTAAACAGCATAAATATTCGAGTGATCAAACAGGCACAAATTTTAAATAAACACCTCCAAGTCTCCTGAAAGCTCAGACTTAAGGCGCTTGCTTAAGTCCTCAGTATACATACTCTTGTACTCATGCATGATCAAACTACGCTGATTATAATCCCGATGAGCCAGAATGTTCACAACTGCAGCCTTATCGCATCCAAATCCTGCAAAATCGCATAATACAAACCATTTAATCACGCTCAAAATTCCACAAACAATCATCCTGAGTAACTTCTTAAACATAATTTCAACTGCAGATTAAGTAATCGGAGTAAAATCAAACAACAAAAACTCTTGAAAAACGGAAGGTAGAGTTCGACTGTACCGACCTTTGAAGGCTTTGTACAGATGCGTAGCGTCGTCGCGCGGCGAGGTAAGTACCGGCGGCACTGTAACTGACGACATCTTCCGCAAACGATCGAAACGACAATACTTCAATCTCTCACTCTATCGCTCGATCAACGACGCTGTTGACCGTTGTCAAGCTTAACCCCTTTATAGACATTAAATTGGATGATCAATTGTAAATCGCACCTCCCAACTACCCGAAGAATTTTCAGCGCATTATAGCGTGTGTGATAGGGTCATGCAAAGCGCGTGCCTAAGTCAACTTTCATTCCACCACTTGTTGACCTCGTCAACTGCTGATTATTCAATATTCATGAACAGATACGACATCGTTTTATCGAGAAGAAAATGGGCCGGGTCTAATCAGGGCCCAATAATTTCAAGGGCTCTGTTAACGCGAATGTTCATTCCCTCCAAAACCACACCAGTATGCAATCTGATCGGAGAAGAGCGCGTTGAGATGGTGAACGAGTCGTTTCCGGAGGTCCGAAATCGAGCCGTCGAGAGTCTCTTAGATTCTTCCGAGGTACGGATTCTCCGATTTATAATCTTTTCATGAACCGATTGAGATGACGATTGTCTTTTACATGGTCTCGCCAGTCGTATGAGAGTCCGCTTTATTGCTGTTTTCTGATATGCAGTGTTCAATATCTCTGATTCCAGGTTTTTTAAGTCTTGTAGGTTTGCGATGGCGTCTTTAACTGAATTGAATGGCTTCGTCAATATATTAATGAAGCCGGCTAGGCTAGTGAATGCTTGAATTCTCTAGGCTTCCATTGGGTAAGATAACACTTGTTTAAATTGCTTGTTTCATTTTTTTCAGCATACCTTGTATAGGATGATTGGTGATTTCTTTGTATCTGACCAATCATCGGAGTTTCAATGTTTCGGCTGGTTGAAGATATTCTAAAGCTAGTGGTTCATCCTTGAATAATATTAAACCGTTTAAAGAAACATAACTTTTTAGTCATTCTTAACGTAAAAAGCAATGCTATGTCTAATTCATTAATGATCGGCTTCACTTCATCACATTCCTATTGACATTGTAAGTATGGGAATATGGGAATCTAAATGGTATGTCACTTATTCTTTTAAACTTACAACCATCCTTAAAATAATTGCTATTTTATTTGAGTTTCTGCATCTTGCTTTTGTAACGGTCATTTTTTACACACTTTTGTTATATTTTGTTGGCAGTTGTCTAGGCGAACACTTGCCGCTGGATAATAACTACTTTAATGCTGGCTGGTTCCTTATTTGAAACAAGTCTTTACTGTTAGCCATATGAGTATGACTAGATACTGTAAATGAGTATTCTTAATCTTAACCTTTCAAATCTATAAATTAAACTATATGTTACTTTGAATTATCTGCTTGGTTTTTTTTCAGGTTTCATAGTCAATATGAATATGGCAGGGGTCGCATTTATTCCCGGTGAGTTCAACTTTATGCCATAACGAGTCTATGAACTGCTCTTGTCAGAGTACCATTGTGAGTCATGTTTGATCATAAACTAATTAAAAACTGCTCTTGTCATAAGTTTCTTATGGTTAGAACAATTTGATATATAGCCGTTGTCATATCTCATATAAGTGCTAATCTTATAACCAATTGTCTTGCTTTTGACTGGCAACCGTATTATAAAAACTAAATTACCGACAACTATGATGTTAAGAAGGATATTTGTTGCAGATAGCCTTCAATGTGTGTAATTCATGTCTGTTTGTTCAGATTTTTGTATCAATAATACGTGGTACTGGTAGGTAGGTGTGTTTGATGTTCCTCCATGGATTCTCTTTTTTCCCTTATCCAGCAATTCTTCAGGTGGATTAACCATAGTCTAAAATGAATAAATGTTTGAAGCGAGTGCGACCAACTCTTAAGTCTTAACATTGTGGTTGAACTCAATCACCAGCAGCCAGATGATAATGTTGAATCATCAAACAGTCTGGCTAATGTATGAGTTCATTTAATGTTTGCTTTAGCTATGGGTTGAAATCGTGTAATCAATCCCTCTCAGACCAGCTGTTCTTTCCCATTCTAAACCCAACTTCCCTTTTTTATAAGGGAATGATAGTATTTTGTTATTACCCATTGCCAGCTCCCACCTACTATTTTCCTTGCGTGCCCCATGCATGAGTAGGATATGTTTAGCCACTGTGTTCTAATCGTCACAATTCACCACTAATATTATTATTTCTTGATCTGTTTTGCACCTAATCATTCAGCAATATCTTAACATTCAATTAGTTTTCTTTTCCTATCATCTGTTGTCTTTTTCATTTTTATATGATTACCCTGCCCATTTGTCATCTTTTTGATGCTCTAATTTATCCTTTGGCACTTCACTTTATGCTATGAAGTGCCATTTCCTATTTTTACCACTAATTTTAATATGCCTTTGCTTTATAAACTATTAGCGTTTGCATCAGCCGACACTAAGTTTGATTAAATTATATTTTCAAGGACATTGTGTGTGGGCTTCAGTAAATTCTGTTTATCTAAGTAATTTAGGTCGTGGAAGTGGTAATTGTTTCGATGAGGCTCCATGTGTGGGGATCAGAGTAATGTTCAGTTCTGGTAAGTGTGACATGGGTAGAATGCAATTTCCACATGTTAGAATCATCACTTAATGCTTGTATTTGCCTTCTGCTTGTGTGGCAGCTGGCAGGTATATTGCATGTGCTGCCAGTTTCTGGAATTACTTTGCTTTCCAACTGGTCTACCTAGTTAGCTGAAGTATTTACATTATCTGAAATTGGTACCGTTATCGGGACAATATTTAAATCTTACATTGGAATTTGCTACCTCTGTCAAGTAAGTATGATTCATTGGAGTTTGTCAGACTCCATTATTTATTGAACCTTTGATCCTCAGGCAGGATTCTATATATTTATATGACTACAGAAATTGAGGATCAGCTTGGGCTATGAGAATGGTGAAACTGAGATGTAGATAATACAAAAAAGGGTAATTGCAGTAAACCACTTATAATATGGTGTTTTGCAGTAAACCATTATTATAAAAAAAATTTTGAAACGAGTATATTATAACATCGCCGTTAACAGAAAACCACCAATGACACTATTTCGTTAAAACTTCCGTTAAGTGCGTGTACACGTGGCAATAAAATATTATTTTATATTAAAATTAATTACCGAAAACCACTATTATAATCTCAATTTTACAAAAAACCACCATTTTAATAACTTATTATCAGAATACTATCACATGCACTGTTCATGCTGATCAGAGGCTCATATGATAATTTTACTCGTTGATAAGTATCTACTAGCAACATAGTGCTTTAATTTAATCTTGATGGAAGTCAATGAAGAAAATAATGTAAGAAATACAAAAAGAAACTCTTGTTTGAGAGTTTATCATCAATGTTTAATGATTATCGACTGCACGGTTCAATTCTTTTAAACTCGATGGAAGTTAAATATAAATAACTTTCTCATTTTATCTTACGAAATATGATTTATTATATCACTACTGTTAAACTTTAATTGTTTTTCTATATTGATCTTAAAGATCGACTCTGAGCTAAAATATAACAGCTTCTCACCACACCCGTAACTGTAAATATGCTTCCATTATGTTTCGTGTCTAGTATGGATTATAAATTAATAAACGTGTACTGTTTTACTAATCAAAGATAGCCACAATCATAGCCACAGTCATTTGTGATTATTTTTAAAATGGTGGTTTTTTTGCAAAACAAGACATTATAATGGTTGTTTTCTGCAAAACAAGACATTATAATGGTGGTTTTTTGAAATTGTCTGAATTAAAGTTATATACCCACGCGTCGTATGGCGCGTGTTTTACAATCTCTAACGGAATTGTTAAATTGGTGGTTTTCTGTTAACGGTGATGTTATAATAGACTCGTTTCGATTTTTTTTATAATGGTGGTTTACTGTAAAACACCATATTATAATGGTGGTTTACCGCAATTACCCCTACAAAAAATGCATGCTATGCCTGGCTCTTGCTGAGATTTGTTTTCAAGGTCTGTGTTAGTTGAGTTTTATTACTAGTCAGTATAGTGTCGGTCTGTTGGTCTTCTGCTATGTAAATTTTCTTAAAATGAGTTGCAGACTTATTTGAACCTAATTCAGATGTTTCATGTGAACCCTATTTAATGGGTCAAATATTCAATCTGCTTATTTGTTTTTTTTGATTAACAATCTGCTTATTTGTTTGATATTGTAATATGTACTTTGTCAATGGATTTCAGGAGTCCTTTGATTCTATTTTCAAGAGTGTTCTGTATCCAATTCGTTGCTGAAGGTTTAGTCCTGACAACATCCTAAGCTAAGGTAAGAATTTAAGTCATTTCATAATTGGTGAAGTACGCTAACTCTGAGTATTTATTGAATCCTTTTCTAGTAGTAAAATAGTCACCAAGGAGGGTTTTTATTTATTGATACTGCCAAGACTTGTTCTTGTTCATATTTTTCTCAGCCAAATGCCCATGAAGCAAAATGAAAAACAGAGTATTAATAATGAAGCAATTACAATGGGGTTGGTAGTATGGTACATCAAGTTTCCAACTAATTAAAGAGAAAGCAACAGCCTCCATTAGGTGCTATGCATAAGGTTCAGTCTTCAGTTGCTTTTTTTATCTTTCTTTGCATAAATGAATAGAAACAAACAAGGACAAGGCTGGGAGAAACCCTTTGATATTTTCTTAGTGGCCTAATTAAAATGGCATCCTATTTTTCTTTCTGATAACCAAGTTTGAACAACACTCTAAGAACAAAATTGGGGGTCCCCTGTCCCATTATTGATATGTTACACTGTTCATATTTCTACAGTTCCAAAGTCCTTGTCTCTATGCCCACCAGCTTTTCTTTTCTTATAACTAAAAGCAGTATTTTATATTCTTTCTATTATATCCTCAACCAACTTATAAAAAACAGCATTTCATTATTTCAACATGCCTTATTGTGGTGCTAAACCGGTAAACCCTACCTCATTATCTGTATCAAACTCAAGTATAATGTACTGTAATTTCAGCATTTGGTGGCCACTGTTGCGCTACCAAACAATGTAATTTTGTACATTGTATAACAAATAATGGACAACATTTATAGTAATATTAGTACTCCTCATAACAGGCTAATGATAATGATTTTAAAAAACCCAATTATGTTGATTGATTAGCTGTCACTCAATCATTTTTCTTTTGCACTAAACTGTATATCATTTTTACTTGACTTTTTATAATTCACAATAAAATGTATTTTGCTTCAGTCGGAGTTTGATGAGACCTAAAGTAAACAGCTCTCATTAGCTGCTCGGCCTTTAGACAGAGAAAGCCGAAGAGATCTGCAGAAAAATGATGGCTTTAGGGTGCTCCGTGCCTAGTTCACACATGGGGATTAGCTTTACTCCTTTGCTTAGAGAGCTTGAGGTTTGCTTCCTTAACTTATCCGAAGCTGCAGCCTTCTGTCCTGTTCTGTTCTCATTATTGTGTTGATTGTTATGTTCCTTTGTGCTCTCTTCTTTTTAAGAATTATGGTCCATTTACTGCCTTTGGCTGCTCAAAGTTTTCACCTTTTGGTTGCCCTAACTTGAGGCTTTTTTCTAATCTGTTTGCAAAATTTGTATTTGTAAATTTCACTGGCAATTTATGTTATTCTGCCATTTTTACTGAACTTTGGTAAAATCCAGCAAATTTGGACTGACATCGGGGAGACCCAGGTTGAGAAAGAACGTATGTTGCTTGAATTGGAAAAGGAGTGCCTTGAAATCTACCGAAAGAAGGTGGATGAGGCTGCGAACACCAAGGCAAGGCTCCATCAGAGCGTTGCTGCAAAAGAGGCCGAGCTTGCGACGCTGATGGCTTCTCTTGGGGAGCTCAGAATTAATTCACAGGTGAGGGTGGCACTCATTTCTTTGTGATTTAATCATGATTGTCTGTTTGATTGTACTTGGCTTTGTGAATCTTTAGGTTTAAGTGGAGTAGCTGTAAAGTCAACTCTTTAGATTTCAGAGTGTTTTTTTGTTGAATACTTTGAAAGTTGTTGGGGAATTGGGATATCACCACTTTCAAGCTCATGTGTACTGGCTTTGGGGTACCTTTGGATGGGTTTGAATGTAGTTAGTTGAGGTCTATCATGTATGGTGAGCAACTCAAAGAACTGTGGCAAATATTGTGTGCCACACATGTAGTGTCTTATTTAATTAATGTCTTCAAAGTTAATGAATGGTATTTATTGTGTGCTATGATGCCTTGTTAAGTTTCTGGGAAAGCTTTTGCAGTTCCAATTGTTCCATGTAATAAAGGCAATACTTGTTTCCACCAAAGGCAGCACTTACATAACATGTGTTTCATTTGTTATTGACTTTTGTAGATTCCTACTGAGAAAAAATCAGCAACATTAAAAGAGAAACTAGCAGTAGTAAGTCCACTTCTTGAAGATTTAAGAGCTGAGAGGGATGAAAGAAAGAAGCAATTCACTTATGTGAAAGAACAGCTGGATAAAATCAGTGAAGAAATTTCAGGGTACAAAAATATAAGCAGCAATCTGAACTCCACTGTCTCTAATGAAGAAGATGATTTATCGCTGCGAAAACTCAGTGAATACCAGAATCGTTTGCGGGTACTTCAAAAGGAGAAGGTAAAATTTATTGATTAAGATTTACAATTGATTAAAATTACACACAAGGTGTTTCTGTTACATCCACTATTTTTGTTGTGCCCCTTCAAGCAGCTCTTGGTAATGTATCGGGTCTGTAAATGTTTTGAATGGTTGTTATACACGCTGTATTTTAGCGTTGAACATGTTATATGCAGGCGGACCGTGTTACAAAAATTCTGGAATATGTAAATGAGGTGCATTCTTTATGTGCTGTTCTTGGGATGGATTTTGGAAAGACAGTCAGTGATGTACATCCAAGTTTACATGTGAATAGCTTAGAACAGTCCACAAACATAGGAAATAATGTGCTGGAAGGTCTAGAGCAAGCTATCAATAAATTAAAATTCGAAAAAAAAGATCGATATTTGAAGGTAAGCAAACCATGTTACTTTTATATATCTGACTATGAGGCCATCAATCATCATAACAGCTTTTGTTTTGAAATCTAGCTGAAAAACTTGGCTTCTGTGCTATCTGAATTGTGGAACTTGATGGACTCTCCTTACGAAGATAAGGTCAAGTTTTCAGACTTAACTTTTGTAGCTGGATCATCAGAGACGGAAATTACTCAACCTGGTCTTCTAACTACTGAGATAATTGAACAGGTTTGTGAATTTCCCTAAGGTGCCTTGTGACACTCTTGAGATGTGTTCATTTCAAATTTCTCTTTTACAGGCATCAGAAGAAGTCGAAAGGCTAAAAACAATCAAAGCTAGTCGAATGAAGCAGCTGGTAATGAACAAAAGGTCAGAGTTGGAGGAAATATGCCGAGTAAATCACATAGAACCAGACACTAGCACAACTTCTGAAAAAGTCGGAGCTTTGATAGATGCTGGTATGGTTTGCGGTGTCATGATTTTACATACATGCTATTTTCACTCTCAAAGAAGTTATAGAACCGATGGTTGTTTACCTGCACAGGCCTAATGGATCCATCTGAACTCCTTTCAAGTATTGAGTCACAAATTGTCAAAGCAAAGCAAGAAGCTGCAAGTAGGCAAGACATCATGGACAGAATAGGGAGGTGGCTCTCTGCGTGTGAAGAAGAAATCTGGCTTGAAGACTATAACTTGGTATGCTTAAACTTGGATATGTACTCATGTCAAATGTTTTATACGTGTCTCAGTATATGGAGATATTGATAACTATGCTGTGTTTGAGGCCTGTTTGATAACAAAATAGAATATTTCTGTAATTTATTTTGTATCCATGTTTATCACTTAAGACTCTTGGTTTCAGGATGTGAACCGTTACAGTGCTGGAAGAGGTGCTCACTTAAATCTTAAGCGTGCAGAGCGAGCTAGAGTCACTGTGAGCAAGATTCCAAGTAATCCACTGCTTCCAGCTGGCATGATTTCCTTTTAGTCTCAAACATGTCAGAACTGACTATCTTTATTTTCCAGCAATTCTTGACAATCTGATTGCCAAGACCCTTGCATGGGAGAAGGAAAAGGGGGTTATGTTTCTCTATGATGGGGTATGGTTTTCATTTAGTTTATTGATATGCATCTTCTGCTTTTTTCTAAAAATTCAGCCTCATTTGTATCACTCTATAGATGCGGCTACTGTCGATACTTGAAGAATATAAATTGACAAGAAAACGGAAGGAAGAGGCAAAGAGGAGAAGTAGGGTAACATACTTCACACTGTTATTGAGTGACGTGTTTCAATTGCAGGAGCAAAGCTTATTTATTCTATCCATCTATATGACACCGTATTAGATCCATTTTTATCATGTTCTGGGGTAGCTTTTTCACTGCTGTCTGTGGTTTCAATACGTGTTAAATCGTTACTCTTTTTCAGGATCAAAAGAAACTCCAAGACATTCTAATGACTGAAAAGGAATCCATGTATGGCTCTAGGCCAAGCCCACGGAGAAGTAATAGTTTCAGAAAATCAACTGGGTACCCCAACGGGAATGGATCCATGACTCCCAATCCTCGCAGGAGTTCTGTTGGCAGCCCAACCTCTGAATTTCAAACACCAGGTCATACTCAGGACGCCAGAATGGGTACTTCAGTGAAACAAGAAGATTATCCACAGGACCACTAAACTTTGCCAACACAAAGAAAGAAGACACTCTGTCGTGCACATCCACATCCTTTTGTGACTCAGAGTCCAGCTCACAATCTAGATCCTTTGCCAACCAGGTACTAATCTTCCCTTGTCAAACACACTATTTTGATAATTATTTCTAAATTACAAGCCACCTGAATTCGACCCCCTCATTATTCTCTTGTACTGCACAGATAATCCTTCTGACACAATACAATCCCATTAGAGAAGCCAGAGTATAACATAACTAGAATATAGCCGCTGGCATCTGAAGACGGAAAAAGCTGGATATGAAGTCTATTTCTTAGCTGTGCAAGTAGCATTTTGTGGTGATTATATATGAAGTGTAAGTGTGCATAAGTAGTGCCGTAGCATGCAGAGCAGTGTTCACTAATGAAGTAGAGAAGTCTATGTCAATTGTTTGCTTAATTTGGCGTGTGCATATCCTTAAGATTAAACATTCGGTGACATTGAAAAACTTGTATTTCCACTTTCCAATCGTTCTTCTTCAGTTTGGCCTTTCTGGAAGCCCAAATCGATACTGGGCCCACTTAACCAAGCCCAATAAAATGTCCGAAGGTTCGGTGGATCCTCGAATCACGAGCAAAGTAACGTATCGATGATGGAAAGATGGACGCCTTAACATTCGGCATCTTAATCGGAGTCCTCGTTCTCTTCTTTTGCATAGTCTGCATCATCACTATCGAGGTCACCTGCAGGCGCCGTAGATAATCAATCGCCGTCAAACCCAAAACCCTAGTATTCAATCTGGTTCGCCGAAATGGGGGTTTCGCACTATAAACTATTGAATCTGTTGATCGTGTTGGTGTTGGTGGATCTGTGCTTTGCTCATGTCCATGGCCCCGGATGTAGCCACCACCATCACGAACACGAACACGACCATCATCATACTCATCAACAGTTTTCTCCTGCGCACGCACAACGAGATGCAGAAGTTGGTCGTTCATTGCTTCCGGAGGAACTGGCGGAGGAAGAGGATCTCAAGTTATATGGATTTCCGTCATTTCATGGAGACCACCATCATCATCATCATACTGATGAGTTCTCCGAGCTCACCGGAGTTGGTAAGGTTTTTAATTTTTTGTAGAGTTAGGATCATTGTGTGTGATGAATTAGTGTCCCCTGTGAGGAGTTAGAATTGCAAATTGAACTTAAGTTGAGAGCTTTTAGCCTTATGGATTGTGAGCAGTCTTGAAGTTGGTACCTTGTATAACTGTTGGAGTGGACTAGTTGTGTGTACTTAGCTTTGCATTTGATGTTTCTCTTTATTAATTTGAAATTACAACTCTTTGTTTTCAGGTCTGTGGGTTAATGCATTAGGCTGCTCACTTTTAGTGAGTATGGCTTCGTTAATTTGCCTTATCCTCCTGCCGGTGATATTTAGTAAGTAAATATAAAGTCCTTTTTTCAAAATCTATTACTTGGGTTACATGTGCTTTTTTGAGAAGTTGGGAGTTAGGATTTCTGATAACAGAACTTATCATGTATTGCAGCTAAGGGAAAGCCATCCAAGGCAGTTGTCGATGCATTAGCTTTATTTGGGGTATGGTAATTTCGGGTCTTGACCTCTAATTTTTTTTTCCAAGAGTTTTTACTGTATAAGCTTTGATGAAACTGTTGTTCAATGTTTCAGGCTGGTGCTATGCTTGGAGATGCTTTTTTACACCAATTGCCGCACGCTTTTGGTATGTTTCAATGACATTCTAACAACTTTAGATTGTTCTAATATATTTATCCAGTTTCAGATATTGTTCACGGGAAAGCACCCAGTGGCTACAAAAGAACTTATTTAGAGAGAGTAAGTTTTATTTCATATATTCTCAGGTGGTGAACACTCACATGACCATAATGATATGGATCATGGTCATGATCATGGCCAGTCGCACTCACATTCGTTGAAAGATCTTTCTGTTGGATTATCTGTCTTAGGTATATGTGCTTTATTGGATGATGAAAATCAGTGATGTATTTATGTAGTTTATTTTAAAACTGATGAAACCTGAAAGTTTGACATATTTTGAGACTGCTTATCGGCTTACTAAGTACAAATGATGCATGACAGACCTTGGGTATTGCAGGTGGAATAGTGTTATTTCTATTAGTAGAGAAAATTGTGAGATACGTTGACGATAATACAGGAGGTGATAGTTCTGGTAGTCATGGTCATCACCACCATCACATCATAGTAAGAAGAGTGATGCACCAACAAAAGATTCCAAGGATAAAAATTGGGATCGTCCTTCTGAGATTATTGATAATATAAATGGAAGTGCATCAAATAAGTCATCCGAAGAAGTATCAGACAGTGATGCAGATGCACAAGATAAGAAGCAGCTTAAAAATGTTCTCAGGAAGGTTAGAAAAATATCTGACTCTTTATGTTCCATGAATAGTTTTCTAACAGCAGCCCTAATGATGCTTATTAATTTTCAACAATTCTTACCATTTCCATGATATATGATGGCTGAACGATTTGTGCGGAAAATATTGACAGCTCGAATACATTGATATGCTCTGTTTTTATTGATGTTCATCTTATGTATAAGTTTGATGGAGTGCTTCATGAAAAATAATTTTATGTGCTTTTGGTTATATGTAGAGAACAAGATCTGGTGATGGGGATGACAAAATAGAGTCAGAAAAAACTTTGGAAGCCAAAGGTAATGAAGCAGTTGAGAAAGAGGCAAAGGCGCGGGCACCCTCAAATCTGGTTTTTGGTTATCTTAACCTCTTCTCTGATGGTGTTGTAAGTATGTTTTACTTAACTTAGTGTTTATTGTTTTGTCTATCAAAAAAACTTCTGAATCTTTTTAAATAAATTAGATCCTGCTGGTTCCTCAATCAGCAAAGGAATTTATGAGTGAATATTCACAAAGATGCATGTTTTGCAGCACAACTTCACTGATGGAGTGGCCTTAGGCAGTGCTTTTCTGCTTTATGGGTCTGTTGGAGGGTGGTCTAGAACACTTTTTCTACTTGCCCATGAGCTTCCGCAGGAGGTTAGAGTTAGACATTGATGGGCAGCCTTGACTTTTAGCATTTGACTCTTTGCTAAAACTTAAGGCTGTTGTCTTTATAGAATAATTATTTGCTGATGAAGAAGGGCTTATTTTCTGCAGATTGGTGATTTCGGAATTCTGGTAAGATCAGGATTCAGTGTCTCGAAAGCATTGTTCTTCAACTTTCTGTCAGCGTTGGTTGCGCTAGTGGGAACTGCTCTGGTACATCTTTAAATATCTATTACAAACATATACATATTCGAAATCATAAGGCAAACCTAACCTAACAGATTACTTTGTATACATGTCAGGCCTTGCTGTTGGGACAAGATCCCGTGCAGTCTTCGTTGATTGAGGTATGTTTACATTAAGATATTGAACTTGCACATTCCTACTCTAACCACAATTCAGAATGAACTGTGTTTTGATATTTGCAGGCGTTCACAGCGGGAGGGTTCATATACATAGCAGTAGCAGGAGTGCTTGCAGAGATGAACAGTAGTAGCAGCTCGAGTATAAAAACGACAATTGTTCATTTGACCTTCTTGATTATGGGTATGGGTGTTGCTCTTTGTATTTCACTGGTAGAATGATATCAAAACTTGTGTCTTGGACAAGGTCTATAAATATTTAAGAATGATTAAAAAATGTTGAAAGTTTGTACAAGTTTTGCCAACCTTTTTACTATGACATTATGTTGATCGAACGCGCAGTTTCAAATTAAGTATATCAGCTGCAAAAGGTAAACTCATGAAAGATACTGACTAGTGAAGTCCAGTAGAAAACAAAGTTGATAGTCATCTTAAATTGGCGTTGATAAACGGGATTTGGATCATGTGGTGTGGTTTTGAAAAGGGTTTAGAAATTTTAAATTTGGGTTTTAGTAAACTACATAGTTTTGAGTAAACTTTAAACAAAACTATGTCGTTTTATTAATTAAATTTGAATTTCAAATTCAAATTTTTGCTGTATATGACCGTAGGCTGTACGGGATTCCTGATAAAAGAGTAAATTAGATTATTATTAATATTATTATTGATTGTTATATATTGCATACAAAGTCATGAGTAACAATATAACATGATTACATATGGTCATATGATACGTAAGAAGTTAGAAAAAGCTCCGAGTGGTTCTCCGGTTGATAATCATAGCGGGGTCAGTGAACCCTTTAATCATGCTTAACCTATTTTAAAAGAAGGAAATAAATGAGTGAGGACTGTTTTTGCAGATATGGTGATTGTATTCGCAAATGAAAACAGCAAAGCAAAAAGCACAATAGCCAGCGACAAAAAACATCCGACCTACCGGATTCGAACCAGTGACCTAAGGATTTCTATTAAGCTTCCCAACTACAGTCCTCCGCTCTACGAACTGAGCTAAGGTCGGCTTGTACAAAGTGGTACTATTTCAGTTAACCATATTAACCTTTTAGCTGTAATGAATATTGTACTTAGGTCATTGTGACGAGTTCATAGCCCATTGTACAAGATAACATAGTAAATAGCCCAAGTAATAATATAATTAAGCACACTTCACATACTGATCTCTCCACCACCGTCATCAGGCTACATAATCAGCATGATAATTCCTACTATGATACACAAGTCCAGGATTAGACAATGCAACAAGTCCACACTTCTATCGACGCGAAGCAAACTTGTTTCGGGTTCTATACACCCATTTATTAAACTGGACCCTTTTCACACCAATCTCCTTGCAAAACTGATTAATGTCAGGATCCTGTGAGAGGCCTTTGAGATTCCATTTAAGGGCATGTGCCTTATCAGTCATCCGCTTCACCTGTTGCTTATCGAAGATCCTATGCTTAACAAGTTCATCTTGTAGCAGCTGGTTGCTCACCACATTGCCATAATCAAGTGGTGGTGGCGGGTGATCAAGCAATTGCACCATTTGTGGGTTCTGTCTATTGGGAGGAGAAACTTCCAGCCCACCATGCATGAGCTGTTGGTGAGAATGATTATTTTCATTAACTCGGATGAGCCAAGCTGGATCAGGTTGGTGGAAGTCACTTATAAATCCACAATTAGAGCAGAACTGCATCCCTTCAAAGATCATAGGGAAGAAGGATGAACATGGAAGACCCGACATATCTCTCCTCACTCAATCTCACTCTATATTCTAAATGGTCTACAAATTTCTATACAGTGCTTCACAATGTATGCTCAATTTGTAAGGGTAAAAAGAAGCCATATGACATCTCATATAATCAAAATTTACACGTTAGAGTTTAGTGAGAGTTTTGCTGCAAATTGATCTATCTATGTCAAAATTATTTAAAATTGTCTCTCTTTATTTTAAGCTGATCGCATGTTTCATTTTGATGAACACCCTCTCATTCGAGCCAGTAACATTTCAACACATTTTCCTATTTTTAGTATTACACAATTTGTTTCGAACTAAAATTAGAACGTGTACAAACCTTCTTCGAAAGTACAAACAGGCAAACAACATCACGTTTTAAGCAAGAGAGAATGCAACTGAGAGGTTTAATTTGTACTCCCTTCGTCCCTAAATGTTTGTCCACTTTCTATTTTGGGTGTCCCCTTAAGTTTGTCATATTTGCTTCGTTCTCAATCACATATTCTACTTTTCTAATCATAGATACATATAAATAATTTATTCTCAACCACACATTTTATCCATTCTTTCTTCCTTAATAATCGTGTCAGTTGTTCTTTTTGACAAACAAATGGAGACGGAGGGAGTATCATTCTGTAGAAAACAAAGCCGGCAGTATGCTGACATTGCAAAATGCTCTCTTTGTTCTTACTCTCTTTAGGCTGTTTGCTGACATGCATGTGGTCTCTCCGATACCACTCAACAACTTGGGGATCTGTGTATACAGCTGCTTGTTACTTGTAGGACCCACTTTTTCAGATTTTACTAGCCTGGTGTTACATGGTACGTATCGAAGATAAACTGTGCAAGTAAAATGAAATTACATTGAATTTGGGACTGAGCAACTAGACTCGTACCATTTTAAATATAAGTCTATGAGCAACTAGAGACTCGTCTTAATACACATTAGATAGAGTACTTTAGATGGGTACATATAGGACTAAAACGTCTCTAATTTCCGGGAGGGTAACATATAATCGGTATTTATTAATTAGTATTTTAGATGAGAGCGCAGTCGAAGGGACTACATCCAACGCTCTTAAATATATATATGCAAAAGTAAGTAATATGAGTTGCTGACATGTAGAGGTAATAAATGCGTATGCACATATGCATGTCCAAAATACAGGTGGCAATTTAATAGCCATTAAATTGAAAAATTGAAAGGTGAAAATTGAGTCTCAAATTCATAAATTTTAAGGTGGATCTCAAATGAGCCCATCTCCTTTAGATGAAGTAATTATTTTGATTTTCATATTTCGCTAATATACGGCCTAATTTGATTAGTCGATTCATGTTGGCTGAATGGATTATTTATCAAACAGATACTTCGATAATTAAAACAGCTAGTTAAGTAACACATTTAATCATCTGGCCTGTAAATTTTATGGACATACTTGTGTTTGGATAAATGCAATATCATGAGCATCCCTTTGACATAATTTATTTGATCATTCAGCACAATTTCAATTTTATTCAAAAGAACACTTTTTCACGAACCAATTTAAAGCACATTCACTTAGCGTTATGATAACTTAATCGCGGCCTAAGCAACAGCTTCAGATTCATACCCTTCATGACTACAACTACAACCTTCGGTTACAGAGGCTGCATCAGAAGGACCAACTCCACAATCAGAAACGTCTTCCTTAAAGCAATGCACCCTCTGCTTCTTCTTTAGATAACGCATCCATTCCACAAACTTCTTTCTAGAAATCCCTATTTCAAGGCATGCTGATGTTATCTCATTGTTTTTTCTCTGTCTACTCATGTCCCAGTTTATGCTCTCCGCTAGTGATCGCATTGCCACTGCCTGTTCCGGCGTGATCTTTTTGTAGTGACCACGCGTCAATAGTGGCCCTAGTAAAAGGCTTTGTTGGTGAAAACTGTGGTGGCAGCCACAAGCCACACATTTGTTAGGGTTGCTAGGGTCTGACATGTATTCACCACATCCGTCTCTGATTTCCAACCCTAGGGTTGCTCCCCAGTTTCTCTTACATGCACCTTTCGTCATAGTAAGTGAAATGCTTGATTTCGAGTAGGCAATTGCAGATGATAAAATGATGGGAATAGTTTAGGTAAATATATAGTGTGACAATTGTCAACAAATGCACGACCTTTTCTTTAAGAGGATATTTTGTGCAATTCTTACAGAAAATAAATAAAAAGGCGAATTTTTTAATTGTCAAGAAATGAATTTTTGTATCAAAAAAAGTAATTGCCTACTTTTGAATATTAAATTAATATATCTTTTACTTTAATTAAAAAATGAAGAAGAAAATAAATGTTGAAAGAAAGTAAAGAATGCATTATACTTGATACCCATTCAACCAAAAAAGTTACCGTAATCGGAATTGAAGAATTTCTTCCATAACAATTTAGGTATCTTAATTTATTTGTTTCAAATCTCTTTATCAATGTAAATTGAATTTATGATTCAAAATTCTTTATAGAGGAAGTTATTTAAATAATAAAAGGTGGTATTTGTAAAGGTATTTTATGCATGATATTAAATTTTGTAAACCATATAGCTTGTTAATGTTGAACATTACACATTGCTCTCTTTAGGTATGATTAAGTGAAAATGAACATTACTGCTAGATGAATATATGACTAAACCTGGCTACTTGGTACAGACATGAATGTTTTTTCAAAGATTCGAGCTGCCACCAAATATATGCTTGTGGATTCCAACATCCTGAAAAAAATAAAGACCCTAAAACTAATATTAGAACAGCAAAAAATCAAACCTAAAAATCCAATGAAGCTGGTATCAACCGCAATTAGGCGGGCAGTTTCTGGTCTGGTTACACGACAGAGCAAATTCAGCCAGCCATCCAACCGAACCCCGTTTTGTTTTCCAGGTTGAAGGAAAATGCCTGACATGCCTCTCTACCCCTTCTCCATTTATTTTCTGCAAACCGAAAAAACAGACCAATTCAGATCAACAAGTGATAAAAAGATAATTGGAAAGAATAACTCAACTACGCGTATTGTGATATTAAACATAAATACCTTCGAAGCAGATAAAACATCATGGGAGCAACAACAATGAGAGTAACAAAGAAGGTAAGATCAATGAATCTCTGGAAGAAAGTTGCCGGTGTGATCAAGGACCGTAATAGCATCTGGGTATCGAGCTTTACCAGCAAAACAGCAAACCACAACCCAGATGTGGAAGTTGCGGTGATTAAAGCTACCAGCCACGATGAGAGTAGAGTAGATTATAAGAATGTGAAGCTTGTGTTCCAATGCCTGAGGACTTCTTCTTATTATACTAAGCCTTTGATCACCGCCATATCAAGAAGAATGGAGAGGACGAGGAGCTGGGTTGTGGCGTTGAAGGGGCTGATGTTAATGCACGGCGTGTTTTGCTGTAATGTGCCTGCTGCGCAGAAGATTGGGAGGCTTCCGTTTGATTTGTCGGATTTTGCTGATGGGCATTCTGCCTTGTCCAAAGCAGTGTGCGTTAACGCATTTGTGAGAAGCTATTTTGCATTTCTTGATCAGAAATCTATTATTGCTGCGAGGGAATGGTCCGGAGATATGACCAAGTTAAATGAGCCGGTGGCACAGCAGCTGATGAGGCTGGATGAGCTACAGACATTGCTTGACAAGCTGCTCCGAGTAAAGCCATTGACTGGGGAGCTTATGCAGTTTCAGATCATTATTGAAGCCATGGACTGCGTGGTCATTGAGATTTTCCAAATTTACAGTATCATCTGCAACGGTATATCTGGAGTTCTGCTGAGAATTTACGAGTCAGGGCAGATAGAAGCAGCCATGTCACTGAAGATCCTGAGGAGGGCCACTGCTCAGGGCCATAAGCTCCGAGAATACTTTGAATTCTGTAGGAAACATGGGATCTCAAGTGCTGAAGAGTTTCCCAGGGCTGTTGAAATCTCACATGAGGATATCAAGGAGCTTGAACAGATGATCAAAGGAGCACCAAAGAAAATCATCAAGATGGAGGCAGATATGATGGATGATCACTCAAAAACCTTGGTCTTGAGACCCACTGTCACGCAGAAGTGGGAGATGTTTGATAATGAGGATGTCAAAGCCTGCAAACACAGCGGATATGCTGATAGACAATGTGCTAAAGAACCTGAAAACATGTTCATGCAGAAGCAGCTGATGACTGCTCCAGTAGTGTCCTGCCTGATTTGATTACATTTTAGCAAAATGTAGTCATCTTCCTAGCATCAGCATAATCCTGAAGAAACAAAATTCTAAAAATTGGTTGAGATATGAACTCAACCATTTTAATTTTATTTCTTGAATGTACAATAGCAGAAATAAAGTTACGTACAATAGTCATTAATTTTTATGAATTCTTACTGCGATGGGTTTGGTTCAGAACAAATTCCCTCAGCTGCAGACTACTTCAGTGAGATGTTTACAACTAGGCAGCTCAAAGCAAAATAAGCATCAGGAACGACCGTGGAAGCCTGTTTAAAACAGCTAACATCTTCAGAAAGCTGGCCAAATGATTTTATAATAATGTAAATATGAAAGTTATTTAATAATCATATAGAGCAGTTCTTTCCATGAAATCTGACGTCTATAATTATATAAAAACTATTGCCTGATTGATCTAAACGTATGAGATGGAGATCCATTTTGAATTATTCTGCTAGTTTTTTGGTAATGAAAAGATGGCATTAGTTACCGTCAAAGATCTTCACCCCAACATATAGAATGTCCGATGGAGTTGACCTCTTCTGCGAAACACGCCGGTCACTGACGGGGGATTCCACGGAAATGTTTAAAGACAAAAGCTTGTAGCGGTACAGATAACTAGCAGATATACCGTTGCCACAAGATTCCAAGTAGATTTTCCAATGATCAAAAAGGAAGTCAAACCGATCAAAGATTCAGTCTGAAACTGAATACATAATTCAAAGCAAAATGCCATTAACCTGTAAAACAACAAAAACAAAATACATATGTAAATATGGCTCTGTCAGCAAGAATGAATAAATATGTATTTCCCATCTGACAAAATGGATCAGATGTACGCAAAACAACACAGCAAGGAGAAGCATTACTGTAACGCTAAGCCTGGGGCTGGGTCTTTGGTTGAAAATTGGATCTTGTAAAAAAGTACATACATTATTCAGCACATCATCCCAAAATCAACTACTGAAAAAAACAGAACATCAAAATCCCAAATTAGCAGGACAAGCAATAACCTAAACTTTTTAATCACGTCATTACAAAAAGTCAGAAATCGGAATTGAAGAACTGCGGAAATGTCCGACTTTCAGATTTTTCCGAACATACACGAAAAACAAATTAGGCTTAGACGAAGCAAAGCAGTTAAGGAGAGTTTGTCAATTTTCATCAAGGTTTGGGCCTCTACAAAGCGCTATCATTGGGCCTGATGTCAGCCCAAATATATTTCTCCAGGAGACTAAATATATAATTATATTTAATTTACTTTACTAATATTTTCATAAATCATAATAAATCAAACACTCAACAAATAACGAATTTCATTTAATGTGTCTGCGGCATTTTACAATTCGAGGTAAGGATATTATTTTTCAATCATTTATATTTTAAATCAAATTAATACTTTATTGAATTTGAATTAGAATAAATTAAAGCAAAAAAGACTGTTAGGTAAGGATGATCTGTATTTGACCAATCCTCACGTCTCTCCCATTCCTTATTATTTCAGTTTTCAATCTCTTCTGTTTCAATCCATTCCTTCCTTTTCCAACATCTTCGAATCGATCATCAACGCTGCCTATGGCTGCCGTCGACGAAGACCGACCGCTACTGGAGGACGGACTTCTTCAGGTTAGTTAAAATCAACTTTTTCTAGGGTTTGTTGCGTTTATTACAAAATGAGCTTCAGGTTCGCCAATTTCAGTTTAGTTGATGATCTTATTCTTATGATTGTAGTCTGTATGTTGCTAATTGCTACCTGTGTGAATTGATGTTAATGTGTTGGTGAATGTTCAGTGTGGGATTAGATTGAAATGGAGAAATGGTTTTTCTAGCTTTAACTGGTTGCTAAGTTTCATGTGTGGTTATGGAATTTTTATGTCAGGATGACGACAGCAAGTTGTACACTGGGGATGGGTCTGTGGACATTAAGGGTAATCCTGTTTGAAGGTGAATACTGGCAATTGGAGAGCATGCCCTTTTATTTTAGGTAAACGCAGTTTGTTTTTGAAGGGGTGGTTTAGTTTATAATTTATGTTGTTGTTGTAGAAATGATGATAATGATGATGCAGGGACTGAATGTTGCGAGCGGTTGGCATATTATGGGATTGCAACAAATCTTGTCACTTACCTGACTAATAATTTGCATGAAAGCAATGTCTCTGCTGCCCGCAATGTTACTACGTGGGCTGGAACTTGCTATCTCACACCTCTTATTGGAGCTATCTTGGCGGATGCGTGCTGGGGTCGATATTGGACCATTGCACTCTTCTCTACTATATATTTCATTGTAAGGAAAATAACATTATTTTGCTAGTCTCATTTCTTATATTCAGATTTATCATTATTCTTTTGATAAACTTGAAAGGCTATGCACAAGTAAACGATCAGTGGTAGTGTGTTTTTGTTTCTGTCTCCAAGCAGAAGGTTTTTTTATAATCTGTCACTCCAAAAGATTACTTGAACTTTCATGTAGTTTTTTTTCTTTGTCTAATATATGTTTGTATTTTCTAGGGGATGTGCACTCTTACGCTGTCCGCTTCAGTTTCAGCTTTTAAGCCCGCTGAATGCGTTGGATCTTATTGCCCTGATGCAACTCCTGCTCAGTATGGAGTGTTTTTCCTGGGTCTGTATCTGATTGCTTTAGGAACTGGTGGGATAAAACCATGTGTCTCATCATTTGGTGCTGATCAATTTGATGATACTGATCCGAGAGAACGAGTGAAGAAAGGGTCTTTCTTTAACTGGTTTTACTTTTCCATAAACATTGGTGCACTCGTGTCCAGTAGTCTTCTTGTATGGGTTCAGGATAATGCTGGTTGGGGCATAGGGTTTGCGATTCCTGCAGTATTTATGGGGATTGCCATTGCTAGCTTCTTCTCTGGGACTCCCCTTTATAGATTTCAGAAACCAGGAGGAAGCCCAGTCACAAGAGTGTGCCAGGTTTTGGTGGCATCCTTCCGGAAATGGAATGTGAAAGTTCCAACTGACAGCAGGCTCTTATATGAGGTAGCCGATAAATCAGCAATCGAAGGTAGCCGGAAGCTTGAGCACAGTGATGAATTGAGGTAATATTTTTGATCTGCTTAATTAACACTTGTAGTTCTGTTATGTTTTTTTCTCTTCCTTTTATTTCGAAGTTGAAGTGTGTCAATGTTTTTATTTGCAGGAGTCTTGATAAAGCTGCTGTTGTATCGGAAGTAGAATTGAAAACTGGGGATTTCTCTAATCCATGGAGAATTTGCACCGTTACACAAGTTGAGGAGTTGAAGATTCTCATTCGCATGTTTCCTATATGGGCAACAGGAATACTTTTCTCTGCTGTTTATGCCCAGATGTCTACAATGTTTGTGGAGCAAGGGATGATGATGGACACAACAGTTGGCTCCTTCACCATTCCAGCTGCATCTCTATCAACATTTGATGTCATAAGTGTTATCTTCTGGGTGCCTGTTTATGACAAATTCATTGTCCCAATAGCAAGGAGGTACACGGGGCAAGAAAGGGGATTCTCTCAGCTACAAAGGATGGGAATTGGCTTGTTTATTTCAGTTTTAGCTATGGCTGTTGCTGCTACAGTTGAGATCAGGCGCCTTCATATTGCAAATGAACTTGGCCTGACTGATAAAGATGTTGCCGTCCCACTTAGCATCCTCTGGCAAATCCCTCAATATTTCTTGGTTGGAGCTGCTGAAATATTCACTTTTATTGGGCAACTGGAATTCTTCTATGAACAATCCCCTGATGCCATGAGGAGCTTGTGCAGCGCCTTGGCACTCCTAACTACTTCATTGGGGAATTATCTGAGCTCGTTGATCCTCACTATTGTCACATATATCACAACTAGGAATGGAAACATAGGCTGGATACCTGATAACTTAAACATGGGGCATCTTGATTATTTCTTTTGGCTACTGGCTGGTCTCAGCACCATGAATCTGGTTGTCTACACTTTCTGTGCCAAAACTACAAACAGAAGAAGGCCACCTGAATGTCCTATTGCCTGGCATCTTATTACTTCTCCACCAGCATGAATGTTCTATGTATATACACGAAATAGTCCTCAGGACCTTACTCACAATTTAACCTCAAGCTGGACGACAACAAGGCTGGCTACGTTCCGGAATCTCTTTATCAGTTATAGTTCAGGTTGTAACTTTTGAATTTCTGTAAAACATTTCCACATAAATGTTAAATGTTTATTCTGCAACGCTACTTTCATGTCGTAAATGTAAATCACAGCATTACCTCCAGTCTCCAGATGTAATAAACCCTCCAACCTCCACCAGGTGTCCTCTAAAAATCCAGATTAATACCTTTAGCTGATTGAACCGGCCCAATTGCACCATATCCATATCATCCGGTTCAATTCTTTTGGTTCAATTAGAGCGGTCGAATTCGAATCACCTTGAGCGACGAAAGGAAAATCCGAGAAGCAAATGGAGTAAACATTGCTGCGATCGGTTGATCGACAGCTAGAACCGATGAAGGTGATGACGGCGGGTCGAACAACGCGCGCATCTACTGAGAAGAAATCGAAGCAGTCGCAAGAATGCTACCACTGCAGGTTTTTCTATTAAATTTAGGTATGCAAATGTTTTAGGGCTGAACTGATCAATTTGGTAAACCCTATTGTGTTTTAGTTGCTCTGTCTGCTTTATGAATTGTTGTAGGGCTGAACTGATCAATGTATGTCCTTTCTTGACATTGTTAATCTGTCATAACATTAGGATCAGTTTAAATAAAGTGCTTTGGAAAGCAATATGCATTTCGCATTCATTGTTTAAGCTTCCATTTTTATGCTGTTAATTGCTAAGTAACTGAGAACGTAACTATCAGTGTGAGAACCAATGTCCGCAGTGAAGGAGCCATATTCGTGTTTTTGTCTGTATATATTGCACATTAGGAACCGTCTTTTTGCTAGGGTAAATAATTTGTTTCATAGTTGATTCCTTGGCAAATATTTTTAGTCCAGGAAATAATCCTCATCATCTATAGACTTTTGAAGAAAAATAGATTAATCAGAACTGAGTAGCTACTGTCTGATCACGTGTTTACCTCTGGATATACTCGTAGAGGATAATACGACCCTTTAGAGATTAGAACATCTGATGTTTGTTTATACTGCCCATTTGTGGAATGGATCAACAGACACGTATATCAGTGTAATAGTTATTTTTCTTAACTTAGCAGGGTACTCCGGAGTTACCAGTTGTCTGTATACGGATAATTTTGTTGCGGTGTGCATTCATTTCCACGGACCAGACAACAGTGGTGAGTATCCTTCTCAATTTCTTTCTGCATTTTCAGTTGAATTTTGTTGGCACTTTCTGAGTCTGAGTATTTTGATATTAGTTGATACCTTACTGGCGTGCACATCTTCTCTACGTCGAAGATATAGAAAATATTTCAAATTTCTCCTCTACTTAGGAGTGTTGTAGAAATAAGCTTGAAAGTCACATCTACTTGTTCTACTTTTAGGTAGCAATATTTTTATCTTGTATTAATTGATTGCATAACATAGTTTGGGCATGCTCCAGTTCTCCCTAAATCTTCAAATTTGGATATCTTTTTTTGCACTCAAAGGAAATATGTTATGATTACGCCAGTAAATAAAAGCCCAACACTGCCTTTCTAGAAGAATGTTTTCTAGAGAAAACCATGACCAAAGAACCAAACCTGATCAGGACAAGTAGATTGATGATGGAGCTGTTGTAAATGGAAAATATAGCTAGTTGAATTGATTATTATTCATCCAATCCCTTACCTAGGAAAGTTAACTTGGTGGGTCAGATGTTTTCTTTTCTTGTTAAGCATCAACAATTTCACATTACTAAATATCAGATTTCAGTTTTCATGAGTGACATTAGATTACACATTTACATGCATTTAAGGTTTTAGACCAGCTTCTAATTCTATGGAAGAATTTTGTGACACCTATAGCTAGATAGTACTAATAGTGTCATATTGTCAAACACCGACATTGGTTGATAAAAAGTGTTTGGACCTGGTCAAAATCTTCCTAATTTAACATTCCGCGGCCAGTTAGCTTTGTTCACATTTTGAAAGAATGTCCTTAATTACTAGTTCGGATCCACATTACATAAATCAATTTTTGAATTTATGCAGGTTGGAACTTATTTGAACCTGTATAGAGACGTTACTCCCGATCCAGGACTAGGAGTCTCATGGTTGCTCCGTTCTCGGATCCAAAAGTTTCCTTTGCATTTATAAAGGGGCTGCTGCTGAGGGCTGGAGGTGTCGCCGTCATACATCCCTGAATTGATTGGGTCATTTATCCAATCACAATACAGATACATCTAAAATAAAGTCACATTGAAATTAAGCCCTAAACCTCTCCAACTCCAAATATCCAAAAAGGACCATGTGTTTGAATGTTTTCTTTTATAGACAATCATTTTGATTTGGGTTTGGTCGTCACCTTTGACTATTTGTTTCAAAAGATGAGAATGTCATTGCAGGATGATATGAACTTTCCATGATTATGATTTTTCCATATTCATTAGATGTAATGAATGTTCTCATCACACATAACACTCAAATACATCAACATGCGTGTCCTTGTTTGAGTTTGACATCAAAGTTTTATATACTTTTTAGTATACCAATTTACCATATCATCTATCTTTGGTTGAATCATTCCATTTAAACCGGATCTTTCTACTTGGCTAAACTCTTTTTATTATACCAAAAAGTTTGATTCCCTTACAAGTTTGTGTTCAAATTTGCTACAAATCCTTTGTTCAGATAAGAAGATGCATGTTGTTTTCCTTTGTATTTAGTTGGTGTATAATAGAAAAACGAATATTGGAAAGCAGTATCAACTGCCTTTTTTATTATAACTCACGTCAAAATCAATACAGTTGTAAATGCATTAAATATGTACGTAAAATTTTACACCAGACATTTTTAAATGATTAGATATAACAGGGGCGTTAATCTACTACAATCAAGTTTCAAATAGAATAGACATACTTATGTCAATATGTTACACGAAGAGCACTTAATTGTATTTATACCCCTATTTTGCATTCATGCATTCTCATCTTGAACGTTTATCTTATTTTCTAATTTATTTATTGATTGACACGAGGCTACTCTTTTGCTTTAATTTATTCACTCAATCCCACCAAACTCACTAACACAAAAATAAGTACATGTTAATTATGAATGAATTAGAGAATGAAATAAATGATTAAAATGAGAATGCAAGAATGAAAAATAAAGATAACCAAAATAAAGGCAGGGCCTAAGTCATTTTCATTTGGAAATATTTGTCAAGACTTAAAAGATTGCCTACCCTAGTCAGGTTTAGGGATACATTATTTTCAAAGTTCTTCACCCATGTACAATTCTAAAATTCTAACTAGCTTCATTGATTTGTCACATTTCAACAAATAACACTATCATACGACAATTGTCGATATGTTTATCCTCTAACATTTACTACTTCACACGTCAATCGTGTGAAGCAATTATAGATGATATTATACCCGTTTATCCCAAGTGAAACTTATGAACAGCATCATCAAAGGGGAAATCCGAAATGGATTATAACTGTATAAACAAAACCCCTCCATCACTGTTTCACAGTAACTCTCTAACTTTTCAGACTTTACATGTTGTCACTTATCATGAATAGTTGACTTTTCAATTGGATTTTACATTTACTCTTTTGTTTTATACAGTAGAAATTTATAACAATGACAGTTGATGGTTTTCCTTGACGTGAAAGATAAATACTCTTGGCCGGTCACATCCATACTTCCAGTTAACCAGTTTGAAGGTACAGTCGACCATAAGAGCATCCATAATCGTGAACGTTTAGAGTTTTGGGACATGTGGAATTGTCTATGTCCACATATCTTGTTCATTTTTGCCGTTGTAGTGAAATGAGGAAAAGTGGGCGCGGCCTCTTTGGTGTCCATTGGACACTTTCCTACTTTTGCCTTTATTTAATTATTGTTCTTATTATCTATTTATTTAATGCAATTAAATGGTACAACTTTACTACAAACAACGGCTATATTTTGAACAACCATTGGAGTAGTTTGGACATTTAAATGTTGTGGACATTTTGAGCTTATGTAGACATTTTAAGGCCCAAAAAAAAAAATCAAATGTCCACAAACATTGTGGATGCTCTAAGCGCCAGCGAACTATAACCGCATCTTAGCTGAAGGGCTCTGTTGGCTAATCAAGAGAAGAAGCTGATGGGAGTCGAGTCCAAGATAATGATGTCTGACCAATATTAATAAACTAAACTTGACTTTAACTAAACTTACTTGAGATGTTTAAATACCCTATCACTTATTCACTTCACTGGCTTCCTTGGGCCTCACACTCACCTCCAAAGCCACTCAAGAGATTGGATTGATGAGGAATTGAGGATGTAAAACTTACATTGCTAACATGAAATTAAACTATGAAAGTCATTAGGAAACTTTGACTGACTGTTTGAACTTAACAGACGATAGATAGATAATATAGATTACACGCTTAATCGATCCTATCTAGTAGTTCATTCATACTTCATTCTCTCTGTATTTCTTAAAGTTTCTTTCAACTCTCACGTGTGATTAAATAGATAGTACTGCATAATATATGAGCTTTGAGTGAACTTTTCGTCCTATAATTTGGTAGGAGTAGGGTTTAGTAAGGAGAAAGATACACACGTGCTGACGTGCATGTACGTATACTGTATATCAAACTGTGTAAATCTCTTCAATTTACGTAACCAAACATTAGGAGAGATGGAAAAGACAGACTTTAGAGAGATGGTCAAACAGCAGTTGGCAAAATGTACAATGATTTCTTTTTTTCTAAAACTTGCAGCATAAAACCAAATTCAGCTTCAAGCTACTACAGCAGTTAATGAATAAATATTTAATAATTTTCTTGCTCTATCATTTTTCAACGACGAAGATTGTCGGAGTCTATTTATAATCAATGGCTGTGCGCCTGAGGTGAGAGACAAGAAGGATTATTTACTAGTGCTTCCAAAATAATTTGCATCTTTTAGTAATTACTGATTTACTGTACTACACAAAAAGAAGAGAGAGAAGGAAAGAGGCCTTTGCCTGCTATTTCCCTTAGTTCAAGCCGTCTCTTCGTTGTCTCGTGATTTCTGATCATTTCCCCCACTGTCCACTCATAAACATTACGTTTTGTAGTGTGAGTTGTTCCTTTCTAGATATCTTCCATCTGTGCACCCTCCAACCCATTTAAGGCCGACATAACCTTTTCCATCTCTCGTGGCCATTTATAACTAATAAGTACTTGGGCTGTGTTCTTTTTTCCCACCGTCAAAAGGTTAAAAAAAGTTGAGTTGTTTAGGGTATAACTCACGCCCCCAAGTTCGCGTTTGAGAGAGGGTGATTGCTTTGATTCACAGATTTGGTGTTTCAAGAAGTTGTGGTATACACAGGAGAGAGGTGTAGGTGTATTGGTGTTAGAGGTTCCTAGTTGGTTTTTCTTTATATTTTGTGTTGTGTTGGATAATGGGAAGTTGTGGAAGAAATGGTGGTGGTGGAGGGGTGAGACAGTACGTGAGGTCTAAAGTACCTCGTCTGAGGTGGACACCTGAGCTTCATAGCTGCTTTGTTCAAGCCATTGAAAGACTAGGAGGACAAGAGAGTGAGTTCTTGATTTCATAGTTTCATTCATATCCTTTAAAGCATGATACACATTAAGCATCTCTAATTTATATGATATCTAAGAGGAAGTGTTAACGAATGTTTTAATAGAGGCTACTCCAAAGCTTTTGCTGCAGTTGATGGATGTCAAAGGACTCACCATATCTCATGTCAAGAGCCATCTCCAGGTTTGAATACACATTCATTACTCTCTATATAGAATTTAATTTTTGACTTCCCTATGTAACTTGTGAACACCTGAGTCTGCTGGCTTCTGTTTTTTTCGGTTTTGATTTTTCTTCTTTTTCGATCAGATGTACCGAAGTATGAAGAGTGACTTTAGCAAACAAGGTACTCATAAATCATCTCTATTATTGTATGGTTTTACCAGTATGCAGTCTTGCAGTCAATTGGTGCTTATCCTGGATGCAGCTCATAGAAATGACTTTCATGGCTTGTTTTTGTTGACCTTCACTCAAAGTTGATGTACAAGCTCTTCGTGGTATACTGGGATTGTGGTTATATCTCAGCTATATGTATCTTTTAATGGAATCCCCTTGGCAGCCCATCCTATATGTACTGTCTGACGATATCCATGCATGCTGATATGTAGCTGTATCGCCCTTGTGGTCTTTCGATCGTACCTTCATATATGATGACAATAATAACGAATAACCAACACTCACTAATTGCCTTTGTATTTTGGATCTTTTTGGTTTTGTGACAGCAGATATAAATTCATCTCATACTGGAAAAATGTCCTGTGAGGACCATGATGGAGATGTTGATGAGGAATACCATGACCAACAAATGACCTTGCATCTTTCGTCTAAACCCAGTTTAAAAGCTGATGCGTTATTTTCATACAGTTCAGAGTCTAAAACAGCACCAAAAAGGTCAGTTGTATGCCGCATGTATCTCGAGAGCCATAGATGTGGCTGATTGCTCATTTAGTCATTCCTCTTTGTTCTGTTTTTACTGATAAGATTTCTATCCATATCAAGTACTGCACCAGCAACATATTTTCTTTTGTTGGTTTCTCCAGAGCCAGATTTGAGATGAGTAGTTCAAGATCAGTGGATGGGAATACTAGGCTACATCAATATAGGCAACAAGGAGGTGGAATGTTAGACTCGGTCAATATCTCTACTGGTCCATCCTCTTCATCCACAATGCTCCCGTCACAAAATCTTTCCAACAGAAGGATCAGTTTGCCAATGGAATTTACAGAATCTGATCTTTTTCAGGTACTCGCCAACTATTCCAGGTTCTTTCTTGGAGTACTTAAATTTTAAGCACAGTCATATAATCTTCTGAGCAGCTTCTTGGCCTTCTCATCATTTTCGCATGCTAATGGCAGGTAGTGAACCAGTCAGATGCAATCTACTTAAAAGGCATACAATCTTTGAGGCTATAACGGAATTGGACCCAATCAGACTGTCCTTATCCTTGTCACTAGTTCATCCTTCATCAAATGAAAGGGAAAGGGCAGGTACAAGTGAAGCAAGTGACATTGTCTTACCTTCATCTACATACTCGAGAGACTGCTCCAGCTCATTTGCAGATCACCATCAACATAATGTTAACCTAGATCTATCTATTGCTCTTTCTGGCACATGACTTGTGACCTCGACAAATCATGACCAACAACATTTTGTTTACCTTCATGAATTGCCTCACTGGCAGTAAATGTCTGCAACCCCAAAATGTAAGGAGACCTTTGCATGTAAATTTGATATTGCACCCCATGACAGAAGCAACTTCAATTTTTGATATTGCACCAATTTTGTTGTAAAATGAGGTTCAGGACTTCAGGTGTCCTTCAATATGTGGAGAATTAACGGATTTACACCAGATCATCGTCAAACAAAAGAGCCATGGATTTATGCCAACATTTCTCCTAAGAGTAGGCAGGCCATAACAATATCGGTCCTTTCTTCTTGTTTCCAAAAGATCCAATAATTCCTGCCTATATCATCAAGTGTTTGAAACATTTTCTGAGCATATTGTATCACACCAAGTCAGAATAGCATTTGGCAGCTCTATAAACATTTACCAATTGCATTAAACATTTTAGCAGCTTTCCTTTACAGATTTGGAATCTGCTTTAGGTGCAGCAGCGCTCAGGCCTGCAACCTTTGCCAAATTTTCCCAGTACTCATCACCAGCTCTATGGAAGCACATATTCATCAACTCTTAGTTATTTTCATTGAGAAGCTGCCAAACAACAAGATCAGGAGCTTTGAACACTAGGAATATCAATTAATTGCTACAAAATTTGGAATGTGTATGACATACCTAAAGCCCCTGGTCTTCCACTTTCGTGCATTTCTTGGCTTAAATATGTAATTGTAGTTTCTCACGTATCCACGGCTGTCTTGTATTATTAGTCAATAATTGGCTTAAATAAGTTGTGCTATATATTGCTCCAAAAAAACTTCTTGAAATTATCGCAGAACAGAACCTTAACGCAGACAGCAGGAGAAAAAAATATAAGCCAGAGGCATAATTCATGTTAATATAATGTGCGGGAAGATTTTGTGACATACACCTTCCGCCAGGCGGTCCAAGATGGCTCTGGCCAAATCTCCATAGTCATCAACATTAAAAACCATTTCTGATTCTTTGCATATTTCTTCCGTTTCCTATTATCAAAAGGCAATGCCTGAATTGGAACATAACCCACATACTGAACACCTTTTAATAATAACCTTGCACAGATTGTAGACTACAAAAGGATCAAAATCCTATACCTTACCCTCGTCAATGCTACATTAGTTCTCTGACGGTTGGCGATAAATCCAATAATCCATTGATCCGCCCGAACTTGACAGAAGTCTGAAGGCTACTTTTTGTCATGCCTGTTCCTAAGGACTCCAAATGAGTTCCACACTAGGCTGATGAGTTCCAGACAAAGCCAATTATGCTTCACATTGCGACTCATTCTAATCGCAATAAATGCAGTTCATAATAGCCTACAAACTCAAACAAGTTACTCATCAGCATATATGCAACGCATCATGTCTACACAAGATACTCAATATCTAAAGATACTTTAACTCTACACTTAGTGGAAATCATACCGTCTTCTGAACCGCGATTTCCAACTACAGCAACTTCGATTTGGCTTGATCGGAAAGTAACCGGACCGAGCGGAACACGAAACGTCGGCGTTGTACATCTCGAGTCTCGACGGCGATTTCTCACCGGATTTCAACGACGATTTCTGCAATTATTTCTTACGCTAAACGACTTATAGCGTTGACTCGATGTTTGACTTTCAAAGTGTTTTGAAGACAGGCTCGTTCGTTGATCGGCCCATTGAAGTCCAATAGTAGAAGCGGCCCATTATGGTGACGTACATGTGATTACATATTTTACGTGATAGTGATAATCTTTGGATATATTATTACCATTCTGAAGTTGTTATCTGTCGACTTTTAACATTTATTGATAAAATTAGGTTCAAATTGGAGCAGAGCATCCATTTCTTCATCTGTACAAGCAGCCTCTGTAAGCTGGCCAATAGTCAAGTCCTGAATTTTCTTCCTTAATTTCACGAGGAATACTTGAGATTGGAACCAAGGAGAGTCCTTTGCTTTTCAAATTCAAAACCTTGTTTTTCTCTCCTTTTTTATCCAGGCTCCCCCACACTTCCTGCATTATGTTAATATTAAACTTCAGGTTGATCGATCAAATAGTATTTCACACATACATGTGTGGGAATCATTTCACGAACTGATACCTGAAGCTTGTTTATAGTGGATTTCAGGTATGGGTTACTCAGCATCTGGTGTAACATGATCAATGAATAAGAATGGTTCAGTAAGAGATGACGGCCATTCGTTTTTCTCTGTACGTAGAGTAGTTACCTGCACATTCTCTTGATGACGTTTTATGAATCCAATTGCTTCTTGTAGAACCGAAGCAGTGTCAGTCTGATGACATGCACATAAACGATCGATATTTTAGTATCTAAGCAACTTTGGAACATGAGAGTCAGTTTGCATATATTATTTTCTTTGATTCTCAATGTGTACCCCAAACCCTAAGCTTTTTACCTTTCCATAAGGGGATACTATTTGATGAAGTGCTAATAGTTTGTCTGCTTCAACTTTCCCTTTTGGTGTCCGAGTACCTTTCATCTGCTCGAAATTATCAAATTCTATAGATGTAACAATATTTAGTAAAACATTTCCAATTTTCCATGCATCATACCTTTGCAGCTGATGGATTAGAACTGCTGCTGTCACGCTTAGGTTTCTTTGGGCTGCCACTACTTTGGAAAACCTCATTAGATCGTTTCTTCTTTTCCTCATTTATATATGATCCTTGTGCTCCCCTGCTGCCCTTGTTCATCTGTAATATTGGTATGTGTAGCATAGTAAGTAAACGACTTGCAAATTCAAGAGACCAGAGCTTCGATATAATAACGACTAATTTCATCGTGTGTACCGATGAGTTGCTGTGTGTTTCTTGCTGCATTCTTGCATCCAATAAACTTATAGAATTTGGAAGTAGCTTATCTGAGAACCTGCTGAAGGGATCAGTGACTGATGAGGTATGGCCATGCTGAGAGATCATGTTAATCTCTCTTGGTCTCCAATTTCCACAAATCGGCCTGTATTCAGATTCATTATTGATAAATGATGCCATTGGAAACAATGTTGCCTGAACTAAACCAACTTGTTCACTTTCTCCCCATTGATCATTCTTTTGCCTTGTACGATCAAGGCCGGAATTTTGGCATTCAAAAGTGGAGGTGGGTTCCATGTCGAATAACTGTGGCTGATATACTAAACTCTGCTTGGTTTGACCACAACTAACATCAGGTTGAAGATACTGGTCAGCTGAAGGAATGTAACTGTTACATGGGGGTGGGACAGTGTGTTGAACCATTTGTGACGGGTCTGGTTGGGATATAGACTGCTTATCAAGATAGTTTGTGAAAAGCTCATTTGTAATGGAACTAAGGTATTGATCACCATTGGTTTCTGCCCATTTGTCATGGTGGAGGGTATCAAGTTTCCCTAGGTATTCACCGCAAGCTGAAGGCTCAAACATCCCACCGGGAAAGCATTTCAATGAAAGTACATTATGTAGATGTTTACCCATTTCATTCTTGCGCATTTCCAGGGTGCCCTCGATGCCTCTGTAGTTTGAACATGAAATGAAATTAATCTTAGCAGACCTTTTCAGGTTATCATTGGCTTTAACCACAAACTTTTCTGTATATGATTACACTAACGTCTGGACGCACTACTTTATTACCAGAAGCTTTTATGTTCTTTTGATAAAGAGATTCTTCTTGCTACCTATCTCAATAATTCATCATATATGCTACGAGTACCGATGCATTCAATACACGATCACCGCGTACAACAAAAGCTCCCCAGAAAAGAAAAAGGGTGGAAGTTGGGGCTCTATCTGTTCGATTTTGAATACTATTTGTTTATATTGTTCCTATAATTAACATGTGAAAATGGTATAAGGAGAAATGTATATAATGTAAACGAGTTACTTACAGAAGAAGCTGACTCCAAAGATGACTATTATTATCTTCTGTATGCTCTCTGATGATATTGTTGGATGATAGAGTCCCTACCAACAGATGAGAAGAATCGTCTATTGTTAAGCTGGAGTGTTTGGAAGCTGAGGTGGAAAAACCCTCATGACTACATGGAATTGAGTTAAGGTTATTATGGGTGTCCCAGAGATTCATTACAGAAGTGTTAGTGCTATTCCTTGCACTTGTAGATAGTGTTGGACGTGTTGCATGGTGATGAAGATCCCACCAAGGTGTTGCGGATGAAGATAGTGCTAAAGGGTAATTGATCCTATTACTTTCTTGATCAGCCATTATAGAGAGAGGAAGAGAAGTTGGATTATAAGAATGCTTCTACGAGTGTGTGTTTGCTTTTTCATGGATTGGTTTGGAGAAGTGTCCTTTTAAAGGAGAGCAACTATAGGGCATTAGGGTTTATTTGTGTGGTGACGCAGCTAAAAGTTTGTGTTGTGTAGGCATCTCTTGTCATACTTGTATAAGTACTTCAATTATAGGGTATAGCATAACTAGTTTAAGGTATCAACTTTCCACAGTATAGTCTTTGCCTCTTTGGCGGTCATACCTCAAAAAACAGAGAAATACAAACAAAATAAAAGAAATTCCATTAAAATAAAATATGCATGCAATCATGCATGAAGCTTTTAATCTCAACGACATGCAGGCATCACTTAACCGTAGCATCACACAAGTTCATAATAATAGTAAACTTAACATGAAGTTTTACATTATGTCGCCCCTACAGTTTATATAAAGGGGTCAAGAAGTACACACTTTTTAATGGGAATTCGAAAATGGATAAGAAGAGGTTGATACAACTCAAATTCTCCCTAATTGGAGAGCAATGTTAATTTGAGTGCGCTTGTGTCGTCATGTCCTTAGCTGTTGCCTAAAATACTTTTGCTTTGGCACCACCTTAATTAATCAATAGTGGCGATTAGATTGTACGTACCTCAATTTGTTATTTCCATGTGTCGTACAAGGCCAAACAATATTGGATATAAACATTTCACTTTACAGATTCAAACAATGATATTATAATTTATACACGGTATCCTTTGTGCATTTTACTATGATGCCGCTAGCTTTCAAAACAATCAGTTGAGAATTATTACATTTAAAGATTGATAAAAATAAAACCCTGGTGGCCTGGTACATGCAAAAGCAATACATGACTTGTTATCACTCTCTACCAGCTGTATGTTTTTGGAGTAAATTAATATCGGTAAGGCACCTGATCGAGCGTGCTCTTTAGTTACAATGGTTGAATCATACAGAAGTAACCATTCCATCAATTTCATACACAATCTTATGTAGTCTATTGATATTGAAGGCAAATCGAATATTTCTGCTCGAAACAGACCGACTATACTGTTCAACTGTCCTTGAGGTTGCATTATTCATATCTTTTGCTTTCTGTAATTTTCTAAATTTTTGCATCGAGTCAAGCTTTTTATCATGTCTTTTGAACCAGCGTGAGGTTGACCGGTAACACGCTTGTGAATATCACTCATTTGATGGGAATCAAGAGCTTTACTGGTCAAAAGTTGTTGAGCAATGTAGGGTTAACGTTTGAATCAGATTGAGGAGAAGACAATGCCTTCGATTTTTGATTATTTGTATACCTAAAAAACTTCATCAGCTGAATCTAATCTGGGAGCCTCACAACTATTTATATGCCGCAGTTCTGTTAGGTTTAAAATGTACGCTCTCTGATTAAACGGCTACTTAGTGTGTTCAAGTTGCTCCGACTAATTAGTGGTATTTCTAACATGAATCGTTGTAAGACATGTTTTACTGTGCAGGGAATGATATTTTAGATTGTAATCAAGATTCAATTATATATGTAACTAGGGTTTTAAAGTGCCCTAGTTAAACCTTAGAAGTTAGAACATGTCATAATGCGAAGAGTAGTTAAATTAACTTCAATGTAGAATTCTGATCGTAATCTTATATGCTAGTTATCTTAAATAATCCAGAGCCTCAACTGTAAACGCATTCGCAAAAAATTGAAATATTGTGATATTAAATATGGCATAGAGAACTCTTGAAACTCCAACTCCGGCAAACTATGATCTACCATGGAGTAGCATCTATTGTCATTTCTTTCATTTTTGCACCTTGTCTGTTGTTTAGTCAATATTTAAGCAAATCTATGTGTAAAAGGAGTAAGGATCAGGTGAAAAGTATCTTTTAGTTATAAAATACAAAGAGATCTCAACCGTTAAATATTTAGATCGGACGGCTATTAATTTAGGGGTCTAAATATAATTAATTGAAATATTAAATACGAGATTTTGATTTCAAAAAATTAGAAAGGGCAGATTAGTCCACAAAAAATTAAAAATCAAGCGGTTTTGATTTTTTTTCTTCCGTAAATCACTCTCCCCAGATTTCGATTTGCATAATCGAAGAACAGAACCCTACCCACGGCTCCACCTCCGCCGCCAGATCCGAAACTCCACCCTCATCCTTACTCCTCTCCCCCGCTTCCGGCGAAGGCAAGCTCGCCAACACGAATCAGGCTTCGGATCTTCCGCCGACACCATTTCTGTGTATACAAATTTCACTCGAATTTGATGAATTTCGAGCAACGCTTGAAACCCTACTTCGCGAAATGATTTGCAGAGATCAACAAACAGCTTGAAAGAAGCTTAAGCTAATGGTGGGGTTTTATTAGATTTATTAGCGCAGTTGTGTGATTTCAGTAAAGTTCAGGTCCTTGATTTTAATGGATTCAGATTTTATATGTGAGGGATTGGTTTCAGCATGATTTTATATGTGAGGGATTGGTTTCAACATGATTCAGTAAATGATCCCCTGTGATTCATGAATCATGTTGAAGCAAATCATGAATCATATACGGAATTGTGTGTGAGATCATCCTTATGTGTGAACTATTTGTACATGTCTGTTGTAATTGGTTCTTATTGTGTTATCACTTAGCGTAAGAGCATTTGTTAGTACACGATTCATTAAATGACCCCGTATGATTCATGAATCATACTATGTCAGATAATGAATCATATGTTGAATCTTATATTATGTTCTGATTTATAATTCTTAACATGCAGAAAAATTGTCACACATTTGTTTATTCTTGTTTTTGTCCATTTTAGATTTCATCTCACTGAAATAAATCAATTTATTAGAGTAAAAAATAAGGTTTTAGTATTACACTTCTATGATTCATGATTTGCTACCATATGATTCATGAATCAAATATATGTAAATGTTGACCTTGCACTAACATTGTTCAGATTACGTTTACTTTTGATATTTAAATTAGATACGAACATCATTATAAGAATAATATACGAAAACGATTTCTAAAAATATAAAATATATATGATTCATGATTTGCTATAATATGATTCATGAATCAAATATATTCAAATAATGAACATACACTAAAATATTATAATTACAATAACATACGATGAGTGCAATAACTTGTATGATTTTTTGAACTATGCAGACTCCGAAGAAGTTCATTTAATAAAAATCGTGTAAACAAATCTTAACAAACCGTGTATAAACAAATCTAAATATTGCATTTACAAAATATATATCTTCTAAATCTGATAAAGTGGAAATCGTTGATAATCACACTTTCCTAAATAATTAATTAATTAATAGATTTGAATGTCGGTTACCATAAATTAAGGGATTGAATTTAATTAGTATATTTGTAAAATATATTATAAAGTATATTTCCATTATTGCCCTTTTATCATTAAATATATTAATTAATTTGATTTTATTGTAACCGTTGGATGTAATTTAATATGTGGTCTAGATTTGTTTGTATTTTATAACCAAACTACCACTTTTTATTTGATCCATTCTCATAAAATATTATATTAACTTTACGTTACTGGATATGTCTATGACTTTGATCACCAAGTCAATAATATGGGTTATAATTAAGCTATTGGTTGATTATTTGAAACCCAGTTGTGATCAATGTATGAACCCTATGGACATTGATACATTTGACAAAGTTTCCTTTTCAACCACCACCATTTCCACAACAAATCAAGTTTAAATTGCTAGACTTGAATTGAAATTTGAAACGTTACTCATCTTCTATTGTGCATGCACAACTCGAATTCATCCGGCTCGTTAAATTTTTCTTCAACCCATTCATATTAAATATAATTACAGCACTGACAAAGGAACCTCAGGGCCAGGGTTCAAACCCTGGCCTCACCAATTTACCTCAGATTTTTTCTGGGGCTTCATTCCTCCCGCTACGTGCGAGGAGGTCTTTCTTTCCTCCCGCGCGAGCGAGGAGGTTGTGTGTGTGTTGTGCAGGAGGCTTTCTTCCTTGCTTGCCTTTGGACGTGGGGCTTGTTCGCGTCGGTGTTCATGAAAGTGGTGGTCGTGTAAGCAGAGCGGAGAGACATACGCGCTTGATTGGCTAAACATGTTTGTCAATGATTGGGTGAAGGTGTCCGTTGTGACCTGTGCTACTAGTGATTAGAATAGGATTCTCATGTATGAGATCTTAGACGAATTGTACCCATTGTAACCGCTATCAAAAAAAAAAAAAAATTACAGCACTGATACCTAGTTTTATGTAAACATTTTGATGTTTTTAAATATTTCATTTGTTTCATCAAAATCTTGTATATATGTTAATACGAAATACTATTAAGTATTATAAACCTCATTCTCTATCTAACTTTAACCTAATGTTTTATTGGGTAAGCAAAAGTAGATGAAAGATGTTCTAAGTGTTGCCTACATGGTCATACAACAGAATTATTCATAGTTAGGATCTAAAATGAACCGATTTCAAACATATTTTGAAAACGACATCATTGATAAGTATTATGCAAGAGCTCGTAAACTAAAGAAAAAAATACATATTCCGGAATCTCAAAACAGTTGATGATTGAAATTGTGTTATACTGTCTTGCAAACATTTATATATCCTCGTTTTTTTGTTGAAAATATCAAACAATTTTGAATATTCATTTTATCTTTATATATGCTGTCTTTTATATAGGTTGTTATCAATGTCACTCTCACGTAACGCAGTCAGAAAGCCAGGGTCGGCCAAAATGCACCCAAATCAATAATCTAAAATTTTATATATTTTGTAATCTTTTTATTAATTAAATACATAAAGCAAATTAATTGATTAGAGGTCATGAATTATTAAAGACCAATATGAAAAAGGCTTGCAAATAATTGGCAAGTGATGTGGCTGGTTTTGTTTGGGTATGATACTATGATGTATCCTCAAATTTAAATAAACCAAGTTTCATGTCCAAAAGACTTATATAATAAAGTAAAAAAGGCATGAACAACTCAACAACTATTTGTATTCTTCTTCTTCTAATTTATCTATTTGAAAACATCACTTGACTCTTTTTATTTAAAACTCATTTTTATTCAACTTGAATAAAACATATATTATAATTAATTTCTTGTGTTTTGATTTGATGGACGAGTCCCAAATCCCACTACGGCACTACTTGATTTTATTACTCTTTGCCTTTGATTTGTGGTCCCCTTTCTGTAGAGTCCTTTTGCAATTGGAAAATGTCAAACCCAAATTCCATTTTTTCCAAATTTAATTTAACTTTATACTTTATTAAAGTAAATAGAAAAAAGAAAACGACATTTGAGCTTTGAACTGGGCTTTATCGCAGAACTACACGGCCCTTATTAAAGTCGAGCACTCCATTGTAATTCAGCCCATTGAGCTTGTCCAGCCCAAACCAATCACCAACTATCAAACTGTTTAGTCCCACGCAGCCCTCGGCTATAACGGCATCGTTTTAAGATTCTATTACGTCTGACTTTATTCAACTGACAATGTGATCAAGTGACAGACAACTGTCCACGTGTAATGCTTTTATTTGTTAAGGAAATCCAACCAAGATAGATCAAGTGTACAGAAAACTATCATCCAGAACAAAACAGTCCACCACAACCATCTTCAGCTCCTCAGCTTTGGAGTCTTATCTCCTTCAATGGCCATCTCAACTCCCTCAGATTGGTCAGTCATACCCTTCTCCTCCCCCCACAAGCACCGCCACCACCACCATCACCATTCACCAGTCCACCTCCCATGCTCAAACTTCCATAGACAAATCACCAACTCATCATCCATCCCATCTCCAGAAACCCTCCAAGACACATATCTTCCAACAGCAACCCCAACTCTCAACACCCCCATGTTCCACTCAACCCCATTTCCATCCAATCATGAAATGAACCAACAGATTACAGAACTCTTAAATGATGAAGAAAGTTTGGAACTTGGGTTGAAATTGTACCATAAAGCTAAGTTAACTACTCCTGACTTCAGGCCTGAAAAGTTTACACTGAATCAGGTAATGAGGTACATTGTGAAGTCTCAGAAATGGGGTTTGATATCAGAGATTGTTGGAGATTTTAGGAAGTTCAATTTGTTTCCTGATAGTTCTGTTTGTTGTAGTGTGATCAGTGGTTGTATTAAGGCTAGAAAGTTTAGGATTTTAGATACATTTCTTGATGCATTTCAGGCTGAGAATGAGATGAGTGTTATGGTATATGATGTTGCAATGAGGGGATACAATGGCTTACATATGTACACTAGCACAGTTAGCGTTTTTGAGAAAATGAAGAAAGCGAAGATTGAGATGGATAGTGGAATTTTTGGTCATATAATGGAGGCTTATATGAGGCTTGGGGATAATGAGAAGGTTTTGGAGTTGTTCCGTGAGTATGAGGCGATGACTTTGGTGTTTGGGTCTAATAAGGCTATGAATTCTTCGAAGATTTATGCTGTGCTGTATGAGTCTTTGGGGAGGTCAGGAAGAGCTTTTGAAGCTCTTGATATTTTTAGGGAAATGCAGGTGAAGGGGGGTCAGGATGATCCAAGTATTTATGCGTCTTTGGTGTCCAGTTTTGCATGTGTTAATGAGGTGGAAGTGGCGGAAGAGCTGTTCTTTACGGCAGTAGAGAAGAGAATGATGAGGGATCCAGGGATGTTCTTGAAAATGGTACTTATGTATATTGAAAATGGGCTGTTGGGGAAGACAGTTGAGGTGGTGAGGGCAATGAAAGAGGTGAAAGTTGGTGTATCTGATTGTATTTTTTGTGCTATTGTGAATGGATATTCGAAGAGAGTAGGACTACAAGCTGCTATCAGAGTTTATAAGGAGTTGATATTGGAAGGATGCGAACCAGGCCAAGTGACTTATGCTTCAATGATCAATGTGTATATAAGAATTGGTATATATGCCAAGGCAGAAGAACTCTTCAAGGAAATGTTACTAAAAGGCTACGACAAATGTGTAGTAGCATACTCGAGCATGATCGCAATGTATGGAAAAACAGGAAGGCTTAAAGATGCAATGCGGCTACTAGCAAAGATGAAAGAACGAGGCTGCAAACCCAACGTATGGATCTACAACACGCTAATGGATATGCACGGGAGGGTTAGGAATATAAGGCAAGTGGAAAAAATATGGAGTGAAATGAAGAGAAGAAAAGTAGCTCCAGATAGAGTTAGTTATACTAGCATTATTAGTTCATACTGCAAAGCTAGGGAGTTTGATACTTGTGTCAAATACTACAATGAGTTTAGGATCAATGGAGGTAAGTTGGATAGAGCCATGGCCGGGACAATGGTTGGAGTTTTTTCAAAACAAGATATGATCGACCAGTTAGTAAGGCTTTTGCAGGACATGAAGTTGGAAGGGATTGAGTTGGATGATAGGCTTTATTGGTCAGCCTTCAACGCGCTTCGTGACGCAGGCCTTGAAGTTCAGGCAAATTGGTTGCAAGATAGCTTTCAACAGGTTAACTGAATGATAACAACCATAGCATAGACTGATAGACATGCCTCTTCGGATCATCTACAATTTATTGAACTGTAAATCTTTGAACATGCATTGATACATTTTTAGTAATGAACAAAATTTGCTACCAACTGTGTAAAATGTGAGATCTAAAAAATCCTGTTGCTTGAGAGGATTCCATATTCCAACAAGAGTCATCCAAAGCTCAAACCTTTCATTTTCCCATGCACCATAACTCAAGAGCTCTTTCTTGTCATCATCATTGAGTTTCAGATAAATGTTATTGACTTTTGTTGACTTCTTTGATTACTCCTTAGTTGAGTCAACGTGGTGTAGTAGGTATGTAACACTGTACACTGCTTAATCTGATATGACAACTGGGAGCCACAAGGAGGCTCTACTCCTAATGTTTATAGTTTATACTAAATGTATAGAAGTTGAAACATCGCTGTTGTCTATTGTGCTGAATTTCGAGTACAAAACGAGCTGAAGATTTTCTACGATCAAGTCCAAAATTGAGTCTTTTTATAATCAATATTTTAAAAGTAGAGAGCACCAAATATAGCAAATGGCAGATATGATTATGCAAATAGTGAATAAAGAACCAAACTTTAACACTGTCTGATGGATCTCTTGATCGGTTGAGTATGTGGGTATTCATCGGAGCGTCTGAAATGTGATCTGATCACATAACCGAGTCATCAACCGGAAAAAAGTGTCACCTTTGAGTGGGGAAAGGTAGTATTTGTTCGGATGATTTCTGGGGTTTTGCTTTTTGTGGTTTTCTTTCAACTGGAGAAACCCTAAGTTTTAATCTTTAAACGTGTTTGTTGTTTAGGGTTTAAGGGTCTCTGGTGCTTGGCGTTGAGGGTAAGAGATGGAGAAGCATAGGGATTTAAAGATGAAGCAGAGGGTTGAGGATGCTGGGTTCATTGATAATGTATTTTCATGGACTATTGATGATGTGTTCAATGAGAAGCTCTACAGTAACAAGGTCTGTTTTAGTATCCAGTTCTTGGCTGAAGTAGCTGATTCAACAGCTACCTCTTTTGATCATGTTTTTAGATTTTATTTTTGGATTGCGCAATTTTATAGGTAGTAAAAATTCCTGATGAGTTCAAATCTGTGGAAGAGTACTTTGGTGCATATAAGAATCCTCTACATGAAGAAACACGAACTGCGCTTCAATCTAGTTTGGAAGTTTTATCTTCTGCTCCATATGCAAATGTAATAGCTTTTGATGAAGCAATGTCACGTGGGACACTTCATTATGATATCCGGGTGGATTATTGGAGGAATAGGTTTGGACATGGCAAGGAACCTTACAAGATATTGCCAGGGGATGTTCTTATTGTGTCTAATAAGAAGCTAGAAACAGCTTCTGATTTGCGATTATTGGGCGATTCATGGACCTATGCATTAGTTGTTAAAATAGAAGATGGCGAGGATGAGATAGATGATAACATATCTACTTATTTTAAAGTCAAGGCGTCAAAAGATATGATGTCTAATGGGGAGAGCTGGAAGTCAATGTCTGTTGTCTTTCTGATGAATGTCACTACTGAGAAAAGAATATGGAATGCACTTCACCTGTTCGGCAACCTGCAAGTTATCAATAAGGTCCTATCTTCTGATACTATGGTAAGCTCTAATCCTGTGGGTTTTATCAGACTATAATTTTTTAAATCAGTTTATTTATGTTAGCCGTGTTTTTATTGGACACTTTATGTAGGAAACAATGTTCTGCGATTTGTGTTCTTGCAACGTTGATGAGGAACTGAATTATGAGCATCATAGCTTCTCATCTTCTCATATGAATGATTCGCAAACTGATGCAATTTTGGCATGTCTACGTAAGATTAAGTGTTGTCATCAGCCTAGCGTGGACCTCATTTGGGGTCCCCCAGGGACAGGTAAGACGAAAACCGTGGCTACACTGTTGGCTACACTGCTTAGAATGAATGGCAAAATATTGTCTTGTGCGCCAACAAATGTGGCTGTTACAGAATTAGCATCTCGGACAGTAAGTATCGTTAAAGACTCTGTTGAGGTAGCTATGGAGATGAAGTCGGGATTTATCCTCTGGGAGACATTCTATTATTTGGAAACAATGACCGGCTTAAAGTTGGCTGCGAAGTCCAAGAAATTTATTTGGAGCATCGCGTCAAGGAACTTGCCAAGTGCTTTGGGCCAATGGCTGGTTGGAGATACTGTTTTACCACCGTGATTGATTTTCTTGAAAATTGCTCTTCAAAGTATGATGTTTATGTGAAAAATACCGAGAAAAAGAAAAGAACATTGAGCAAAAATAATGTTGAGGAGAGCTTGGAATGCAAATCATTTGCAGACTTCACAAAAGACCAATTCAGTTCTGTAGCTGCTAATCTGACAAAATGCTTGCGTATCCTGTGCACACACGTGTCTAAGAGCTACATCGGAGAAGGTAACTTCCAGAAGATGGTTTCGCTAATCAGGTCACTTAACTGTTTGGATAATTTGCTTTTGAAGGGTTTGACTCATGACAATTTGAGGAACATTTTCTCTCAAGAGCAGTCAGCCAATTCTCCGAAGGCAGATGACCATTTGGCCTTTTTAGTCGCAAAACGGATTGAATGCATATGCGAGCTGAGAGTGCTTAAATCTTCTCTCAAGGAACTACATTTTCCAAATGTAATAAGCAGCTATGCCATATCTGATTTCTGCTTTAAGATGGCGTCAATAGTATTCTGCACAGTTGCCAGTTCCTATAAGCTTTATAGAGTCAAAATGAAGCCTATGAGTATACTGGTCATTGATGAAGCAGCTCAATTAAAAGAGTGTGAATCAACAATTCCTTACAACTTCCAGGCATTGCACATGTGTTCTCATCGGGGATCAACGCCAACTACCGGCCTCTGTTTTTAGTACTGTAAGTAGTGTTCATATTTGTATGAAGAGGATAAATTTCACTTTCAGTGTTATGATCCTCTCAGGAGCTTAACTTTGGCATAACCTTTTTGTTGCAGGTTTCCTGTAAAGCCGGTTTTGGTAAAAGTTTATTTGAAAGATTAAGTACATCGGGTTACCCAAAGTATTTATTGAACACTCAGTATAGGATGCACCCAAGCATCAGTTACTTTCCAAATTCAAAATTTTACTGTAGTTCAATCAAAGATGCTTCTGTCGTGAAGACTAAAAGGTACCGGAAGCATTACCTTACAGGTGCAATGTATGGTTCGTATTCATTCATAAACATCTTCGGTGCAAAAGAGGAGCTTGATGACTTTGGTCAAAGTCGAAGGAATTTAGTAGAGGTCGCTGCTGTTGTCAAAATTTTACATAATCTACACAAAGGTATCATTCTATCTAATTGACTTTTTTAGTATGACGCAGCCATTTATTAGTAATAGATTATGTGTGTGCAAACACTAAAATAGACTTATGTTCCTGTTTGTGTGCGCAGCATGGAGTTCTTCGAACAAGAAGCTTAGCGTTGGAGTTATATCGCCATACGCCGCCCAAGTTGTGGCGATACAAGAGAAACTTGGCATTAGATATGAAAACATAGATGGCTTTGAGATTAAGGTGAAGTCTGTTGAAGGGTTTCAGGGGGGAGAGGAAGACATTGTGATTGTGTCAACTGTACGGTCTAATTTCAGTGGATCAGTCGGATTTATTTCAAGCATTCAGAGAACTAATGTAGCCTTAACAAGAGCAAGGTACGGAACTAAATTTGTTAGCATAAGTAACGTTACATTCATGCTTAGTAGGTTTTCTGTTAGACCTGATGTTTATGCTGATTTCAATGCAGACATTGTCTGTGGATATTAGGAAATGAAAGGACACTCTCCAAAGCGCTTCTATTTGGGCGGATATAGTTCTTGATGCAAAGACGGAACTGTTTTTTTAATGCTGATGACGATGTGGATTTGGCCAAAACCATATTGGATGTCAAAAAAGAGCTTAATCAATTTGATGATTTGCTAAATGCAGATAGTGTTCTTTTCAAGAAAGCGCGGTGGAAGGTATTTATCTTAATCTTTGTACATTCTGTATTTGACTATTTTATCAGACTAATAATTGTCTCTGCTACTGGATGTATTCAGGTTTTATTCAGTGATGATTTCAAGAAATCGTTTAAGAGTCTCTCATCAAAAAGGATTAAAAAGACAGTCATAAATATTTTGCTAAGACTTGCTGGCGGATGGCGGCCAAAGAAATTGAACATTGATACAGTCTGTGCAACATCATCACAAATTGTGAAACAGTTCAAGGTTGAAAATCTTTTTGTGATCTACACTGTTGACGTGATCAAGGAATCTCATTATCTTCAAGTTTTAAAAATTTGGAACATATTACCTCCTGAAGAAATTCCAAAACTAGTTAAGCGCCTTCACCGCATATTTTCTAGGTATACTGAGGATTATGTTAACCACTGCAAAGAAAAGAGTCTCGAACGGTAAGTTTCTTTTTCTTTGTGGAGTGGCAGATTTTACTTACTTTTGGCCTCATCTCTTGGTTGATTGTATGTAGGGACTTGGAGGTACCTAAAACCTGGTCGACGGCTTTTGATTTAATTAAATTCAAGATTAACAGTGAGATTGGAAATGAGTTGGGTGTAGACACATCCGAAGATAGGATTATGTTGAGAACTCAAAGGTCAATGAGAGTCTACTCTTGATGAAATTTTATCCATTATCCCCGGATGTAGTTAACATATTACTCTCGGAAGATAGTAGAGAACTGGATCTCCCATTTGAAGTTTCAAATGAAGAACGCGAGATTATTCTCTTCGATAAAAGCACGTTCATACTTGGAAGATCCGGGACTGGGAAAACAACTGTCTTGACTTTGAAGTTATTTCTGAAGGAGCAACAGCATCACCTTGTTACAAAAGAAATTAATGGAAAGACTCTAGTAGCAGCAGCTATCAAACAAGGATGATTCCACAGATACTCAGGCTCCTGTGCTGCGACAGCTATTTGTAACAGTGAGTCCTAAGCTATGTTTTGCAGTCAAGCAGCATGTATCACATTTGAAAAGGTACGTCTGCATTCTCATTCTGTTTTTTTCAAAATTAGTTATCGACCATATTTGAGTGCTGTATGATTTTGTTTTATTTGTTGTAATGTTTGTGCAGCTTTGCATCTGTTGGAATAAATTTAGAAGATAGACAATCTGATGTGGATTATCCCGATGGGACATACTTATTCAAGGGCATCCCAGATGCTTTTGTCAATGTTCCAACAACAGAATATCCACTTGTTATTACCTTCTTAAAACTCTTGCTTATGCTTGATGGAACCATAGGTAACTCCTACTTTGAAAGGTTTCCTGCAGTGCGTAATTTTCTCAAGGCAAAACAGGAAACTTAAGGTCAAATGCAGTGCAGACTTTTATTAGAATGAATCAGGTTACTATGACCTGTTTTGTTTGGCCTACTGGCCCCATTTCGATGATCAGATGAAAAAGAAGTTGGATTCGTCAAGGGTCTACACAGAGATAATGTCCCATATCAAAGGTGGTCTGCATGCACGAGATGGGAAACTCTCTCTTGAGGAGTATCCAACTATCAGATGGTAGGGCGTCGACTGTAGGCAAGAAAAAAAGGGAAATGATATATGAGATATTTCAACAGTATGAAAAAATGAAGGTGGGAAATGATCATTTCGATTTGGCTGATTTGTCAATGATCTGCACCTGCGATTCCTATGTGAGAGATATATTGGCGATCAAATGGATTTTGTTTACATCGATGAAGTGCAAGACTTAACTATGAGACAAATCTCTCTTTTCAAATATATATGCCAAAATGTTGACGACGGATTTGTTTTTTCGGGTGATACAGCGCAAACAATTGCAAGAGGTGTTGACTTTAGGTTCCAGGATATTAGATCATTGTTTTATGAGGAATTTTTTCATATTTCACCAACTGAAGGAGTGAAAAAGAAGGGACGGATGTCAGAAGTTTTCCAACTGCGCCAGAACTTCCGTACTCATGCTGGGGTTCTTAAATTGGCTCAAAGTGTTGTTGACCTTATTTTCCGTTTCTTTCCCCAGTCAATTGACGTCCTGCATCCTGAGACAAGTCTGATTTATGGTGAAGCTCCTATTTTACTCGAAACTGGTCAGAATGAAAATGCCTTAATAAGTATATTTGGTCGCAGCCGCAGTACAAGCGGAAAAATAACTGGCTTCGGGGCTGATCAAGTTATTCTTGTTAGGGATGATAATGTCAGACAAGAAATATCCGAGTATGTTGGAAAACAGGCCCTTGTGCTGACCATAGTTGAATGTAAAGGTTTAGAATTTGAGGTGCGTCCAAGAATTATTGCCTCGTATTATGTTTTTATTATTTATTTAAATTCCAGATCACTATCAACTGGTGCAAAATAAATGAGTCCGCAATTTGCAGGATGTGCTGCTGTACAACTTCTTTGCGTCCTCTCCTCTCAAAAATCAATGGAGAGTTGTATATGAATATATGAAGGAGCAAAATTTGCTTGACGCAGATTCTCATGTAGCCTTTCCTTGCTTCAACGAGGCAAAACACAGTCTCATGTGTTCTGAACTTAAACAGCTATATGTTGCAATTACTCGTACAAGACAACGATTGTGGATTTGTGAGAATATTGAAGACTTCTCAAGCCAATGTTTGATTACTGGAAAAAACAGTGCTTTGTTCAAGTTAGAGTTTTGGATGAGTCCCTTGCGCAAGCAATGCAAGTTACTAGCACCCCTGAAGAGTGGAAGTCGAGAGGCTTTAAGGTTTTATTTCATTAATTCAATCCACTGCTAGTTTTTTTCTCGACTGAATTTTTACTTTTAATGCTAATTACATTGTGTCCAATGTTTTTAAATTTCAGCTCCTCACTGAAAAAAACTACGAGATGGCAACAATGTGCTTTGAAAGAGCTGGTGATGAGTACTGGGGGAAATTTTCAAAGGCTGCTGGTCTGAGAGCTGATGCAGACTTAAGGCGGATTTCATATCCAGAAATGGCACGTAGTATTCTGAAAGAGGCTGCAGAAATGTTTCATGCGATTAGAAAAGCTGATAGAGCAGCTGAATGCTATTTTGACTTGGAGGAATTTGAAAAAGCAGGTATGACTGTATGAGTTCCTTCTCTTATATTTTATCGTGGCTCTTTTTCTAATTGATGTCATTGCAGGCAAACTTTATCTAGAAAGCTGTGGGGAATCCAAGTTGGAACTTGCTGGGGACTGTTTTTACCGAGCTGGATGTTTTGATCTCGCTGCAGAAGTCTATGCAAAGGCAAATTCTTCTCGCAATGTTTGAAAGTCTGTACCCAAGTAAAACTCTTTGACATGGGATTGCAGTATATACAATACTGGAAACAGCATGTAGACAAGGATATTGAAAGTGTCGGAAGAAGTATTGAGATTGATGAAATGGAGCAGATATTCTTAGAGGATTCTGCAAGCCATTATCACAATCTTAAGGACAGCCGAACCATGATGAAATTTGTGAAATCTTTTCAGTCCTGAGTTGATGCGTACATTCTTGAAAACTAGAAGTTGCATTGACGAACTCAAGTCTTTCGAAGTAGAGTTAGGTAATTTTAAGGAAGATGATAAAATGGTGAGGCAAAAGGTGACCTTTTGCTTGAGGCTGATATTTTAGCAAAGGCAGGCCAGTACAAAGAAGCATCACTTCAAATTTTGTGTGTATGTGCTGGCCAGTTCCTTTCAACATCAGAGAGTACGGCTGGCCTTTGAAGCAATTTAATGAAAAAGATGAACTTCTGCAAAGGCTGCGGATTTTGCAAAAAAGATTCAGATAGCCTTTTGGAATCAGTTGCCTCTGACATTGGAATTTTGTCAAACAAGAAGTGCACTCTCCTTGAAATGCATCAGTACTTGGAAGAATCTATGCGACTAGGGAGCTTGAGAGGGGAGATATTAGCAGCTAGGAAAATTCTTGATGCCATTTTACATTTGAATATCGAAGTTTTTATGGGAAGATAAAATAGTGACTGATCTGGCCAAACATTCTGAAGACAAAATTTCAAAGAACCAAGCTTCTCCAGAGACATTAGTTTACTTTTGGAACTTTTGGAAAGATGCAGTGTTGAAAATACTTCAGCGCATCATAAATATTCAGTATTTTAAGGAGAACGGTGATTACAAAGACTACGAGGAGTTCTGTTGGAATGTCTTGGGGGTTTGGCGACAAGGGACTGATAAAAATACAGACTATATTCTCATCAACCCTGATATGCATTGGCTAAAAGTAGTTGCTCAATATGGCTTTCAAAAAATTGGTGAACTGGTTTCGATCGAATTTGAGTTGTTGATGGATGCTGCTATGCATTACTGGTCCGTGGAGCTGCTGTCTGTTGGTAAGAGGGTGCTAGAAATTCTTGAGTTACTTTACAAGGACTCGGAGAAGAGTTCCATGTCCTCTTTCTGTTCCAGCATGTCGATTATTCACATTGTCGAGATTACTCAATTTCTCCGTGACTCTCCGTTTCTGCAACAGTTTTTGGATCCTCATTCTCCTGACCTTGATAAGCTGCAGAAAATGTATAATCTGGCAAGTGATGAATTAACAAAGTTCCTCTATCCTTTTCATTGGAGAAAATCAATGGTCAAGAATTTAGTTGCTTTAAGAGAGACTGAACGATGTCAGCAAGTGCTGGAAAAAATTATTGATGCGAAGCTTTCAGCTTCAGGTGAACTGACTCATGGGCTCATTGGGCAAATTGTTCAGATACTTCTTGGCTCTGCTGGAGTAACCGATGGTATATATTACAAAGTCATAATGAAGTTTGCTGAAAATCCATGGCAGATCTTTGTTTCTAAGCTTTATGAAATCTCGGAGGTGGGAGTTGAGCAGCCTTCGTACTCCTTAGACATGACCGTGATCAATTGTTTCCAAGAGTCTCTGGCCAGTACTTTCAATGCTAACTGGATTTCGATGCCGGACTACATGTCACGGTTGTCACCTGATTGCTTCTTGTATTTTATGGAGCGCCTTATCATAATGGCAGCATGCCCTCCTTTGGTCTGTTTCACAACTAAATCATCCTTTGTGGAATGGTTCATATCCAAAGAGAAGACAATGTGTCCTGGTGTTAGTACAGAATGTGTTGGCACCCTCGATTTCTTAAAAATCCTGGTCGAACGTTTTCTTGATAATGAGACAAGTACCAACATATGGTTCTTAAGATCGAAATTGTCATTGTGCGCAGATGAGTATCCACTGCTTGTTTTAAGATTGATGATCTTAATGTGCTTGATTTGTCTGAAAACCCAAAAGTTTGATGTTCTTTTCAGTTTACTGGGCAGAGATTACATATCTCGGGATCTTCCTCGGGACTTTACTGATATATTACTAAAATGCAAGAAATCCCCCTATTTGCGTAAAGTTCACCTGATAGCTGAAGCCTTGGCAGTGATTGAAAATCCGCTGGTAGTAATGAGTACTGGAGGGGATTGTTCTAGGCTGTCAAGTCGCCACTCTATTCTTATCAAAGCTGATGATTCTCGAGAAATAATATTCCAAAAATTGTTTCCTGATGAAGTTGAACAATCAGTTGATGCCAATGATTCTCCTACAGAGCCTAAACCATCTGCATCTCTCACTGTTGCACCAGATTCACCTGTGAAGACCAAACCAGCTGAAACTAATGATGGACACCCATCTTCCAAGCACACCAATGTTGAGAATCTGAACCTTAACATTGACGCTGAGCTTGTTAAACATGGTGAAGAGTACAAAGCTGAAAATGAAACAGATGCAGATGCTGAAGAAGCGAAAGATGATTCTGACAAGAGTGCGGCTGAAGATTCAGAACTTATTGGCACTTGGCTGATAGTGAAGATATTAACGAAATGTAACTGCTTTACGGTGTAAATTATCATGCTTATTTTCTGGAAGACAGCTTATGTAACCTCAGCCATCAGGTACCACGGCTGTGTTTCATGCAGATAGAATTGAGCCTATGTTGTACTCTGCTGCAAAATTTCCAAGTTTCTTTGTCATACCAAATTCAATTTTCCCTACATTTATGTTAATATTGGTGTGTTATGATAGAGTGAAGATTCTATATAGTCTTTGTCGATTCAAAAATGATGACATAAATGGAAGGGTAGTATCGTCTTTATCAACTCTGTATATACCGGGATTCGGTGCCTTCAATATTTTCCATACTTAATTGTTTTCAACAAAACTTTATAATTCATCGAGTCCGATGAAAACATACCGAGTATGAAACGGTTGAGTTAACGACGTAATAACCATGACACAACATGCCCTTTTGATCCAACTACAATTTATTGAACTGTAAATCTTTGGACATGCATTGATATGTTTTTAGAAATGAACAAAATTGTTACCAAACATTATCCTACTGATTGAGGGGGATTCCATATTCCAACAAGAGTTATCCAAAGCACAAACCTTTCATTTTCCCATGCACCATAATTCATTTTCTGGGGCTTCATTCCTCCCGTCCGCGTGCGTGAAGGCTGTTTATTCTTCCCGTCTATGCATGAAAGCTGTTGATTTGATGCTCTATGAATGCTCATTTCTTCCCGAGGATCATTGCAATGCAAGATTGCTTGGATATTGATAGATGATTGAAGTTCATTGGTGGTAGTGCCTGATGACTTGTGCGTTCAAAATATTAGCTGTACTAGATGAATATGTAATATCTTGTACTCAATTGTAAACACACCCATAAAAAAAAGCTCTTTCTTGTCATCGTCATTGGTAACCTCAAACTTCTTTTGCTTCTATGACTTAAAACCTCTCATTCACATACACTACCAAAACTGCAAAACTCTAGCAAGAACTCAGCTGTGGAGCCTTCCATCAACTCAGCAGCTCTTCTTAACAATTGAGTTTCAGGTAAATGTTACTATTGACTTTGGTTGACTTCTGTTGACATCCTTAGTCCTTCCTTTATTTATAATAAGTTATAAGTAACAGTTGGGTCAATGAGTCAACGTGGTGTGTAGTGGGTCTGTAGACTTTAATCTGATATGACAACTGGGAGCCACAACAGAAGCTCTCCTTAAAATTGTCCAGATGACACCTTATCATGCTTATAGTAACTTTTATTCAAATATGTAATGTATTTGTGTTTACTTAGTAGAGAAGTTGTATCATTACTTTTGTCTATTCTGTTCAATTTCGAGTACAAATGTGCTGCACATTTTCTAACATCAAACAGTCCATAAAAATCAATATTTTTAAAAGGAGGGTACAGTTCAAAGTAAAAGGCGACCTCTAGGATTTTAGTATAGTGAAAAAGGAGCAATTTTTACACTGTCTGATGGGTCTCTTGCTCGTATGAGTATGTGGGTTTTCATCAGTGCGTTTGAAATGTGATCTGATCACATAACCGAGTCATCAACCGGAAAAAGGTGTCACCTTTGAGTGGGTAAAGGTAGTATTTGTACGGACGGAATCTGGGGTTTTGCTTTTTTGGTTTTCTTTCAACTGAAGAAACCCTAAGTTTTAATCTTTAAACGTGTTTATTGTTTAGGGTTTAAGGGTATCTGGTGCTTGAGGTTGAGGGTAAGAGATGGAGAAGCATAGGGATTTAAAGATGAAGCAGAGGGTTGAAGATGCTGGGTTTATTGATAAAGTATTTTCATGGAATGTTGAAGATGTGTTCAATGAAGAGCTCTACAGTAACAAGGTCTGTTTTAGTATCCAGTTTTTAGCTGAAGTAGATGATTTAGCTGACCCTTGTTTGATCTCGTTTTTAGACCTCATTTTTGGATTTTGCAATTTAATAGGTAGTAGATATTCCTAATGAGTTTAAATCCGTGCAAGAGTACTTTGGCGCATATAAGTATCCTCTACATGAAGAAACACGAACTGTGCTTCAATCTAGTTTGGAAGTTTTATCTTCTGCTCCATATGCGAATGTTATAGCTTTTGATGAAGCAAAACCGCGTGGGACATTTCATTATGATATCCGGGTAGATTATTGGAGGAATAGGTTTGGTCATGGCAAGGAACCTTATAAGATATTGCCTGGGGATATTCTTATTGTGTCTAATAAGAAGCCTGAAACAGCTTCTGATTTGCGGTTATGGGGAGACTCGTGGACTTATGCTTTAGTTGTTAAAATTGAAGATGGTGAGGAAGAGAACGGTGATAACATATCTGCTTATTTCAAAGTCAAGGTGGCAAAAGATATGGAGACTGATAGGGAGAGCTGGAAGTCAATGTGTGTTGTTTTTCTGATGAATGTCACTACTCAGAAAAGAATATGGAATGCTCTTCATTTGTTCGGCAACTTGCAAGTTATAAATAAGGTCCTGTCTTCTGATACCTTGGTAAGCTCTTGTCCTGTGGATTTATCAGACCGATTTTTTTTAAAATAGTGTATTTAAGTAAACCATGTTTTGTGATGGGAAACTTTGTGTGAATATGTAGGCAAGCATTTCCTCCGATTTGTGTTTTTGTATTGAAGATGAGGAACTAAACTCCAAGTATCGTAGTATCTTATGTTCTCACATGAACGACTCACAAACTGATGCAATTTTGGCATGTTTGTGTAAGATTAAATGTTGTCATCAGCCTAGCGTGGATCTCATTTGGGGTCCCCCAGGGACAGGTAAAACGAAAACCGTTGCTACATTGTTGGCTACATTGCTTGGAATGAATGGCAGAATTCTGTCTTGTGCGCCAACAAATGTGGCTATTACAGAATTAGCATCTCGAACAGTAAGTATAGTTAGAGACACCGTTGAAAGTAGCTATGGAGCTGAAGTCGTGGTGTATCCACTAGGACATATTCTCTTATTTGGAAACAATGACCGGCTCAAAGTTGGTTGCGAAATTAAAGATATATATTTGGACCATCGTGTCAAAGAACTTGCCAAGTGCTTTGGGCCGATGGCTGGTTGGAGATGCTGTTTTACTTCCATGATTAATTTTCTTGAAAATTGCTCATCTGAGTATGCTGTTTACACCGAAAATATTGAGATAAAGAAAAGAACATTAAAGGAAAATAATGTTGAGGAGAGCTTGGAATGCAAATCATTTGCAGACTTTGTGAAAGACCAGTTCAATTCTCTATCTGGTAATCTGAAAACATGCTTATATATCATGTGCACACACGTGCCTAAGAGCTACATCGGTGAAGATAACTTCCAGAAGATGGTTTCCCTAATCGGGTCACTTAACTGCTTGGGTGATTTGCTTCTGAAATATGGTTTGACTCATGACAATTTGAAAGATATTTTCTCTCAAGAGCAGTCAGCCAATTGTCCGCTGTCAAATGACCATTTTACCTTTCTAGTCACTAAACGTCTTGAATGCATCTCCGAGCTTAGAGTGCTTCAATCTTCTCTTAAGGAACTAGATTTTCCAAATGTAATAAGCAGCTATGCCATATCTGATTTCTGCTTTAAGATGGCGTCATTAATATTCTGCACAGTTGCCAGTTCCTATAAGCTTTATACAGTCAAAATGAAGCCTATGAGTGTATTGGTCATTGATGAAGCAGCACAATTGAAGGAGTGTGAGTCAACGATTCCACTACAACTTCCAGGCATTGCACATGTAGTTCTCATCGGAGATGAACGCCAACTACCAGCGACCATTTTTAGTACTGTAAGTAGTGTTCTGTGTTGTTACTGCATAGTTTTTGGACTTCTTGACTTTGCTTTTCTTGTTCTGCTTGTCATTTTGTTTACTTTTGAGTAGAAAGTGTTATCATCCTGTCACGAGTTTGATATTTGTCATAAACTTCTTGTTGCAGATTTCCAGTGAAGCCGGTTTTGGTAAAAGTTTATTTGAGAGACTAAGTATACTGGGGTACCCAAAACATTTATTGAACACTCAGTATCGGATGCACCCAAGCATCAGTTACTTTCCAAATTCAAAATTTTACTCCAGTTCAATCATAGATGCTTCCATTGTGAGGAGTAAAAGGTACCAAAAGCAATACCTTCCAGGTGCAATGTACGGTTCCTATTCATTCATTAACATTTTCGGTGCAAAAGAGGAGCTTGATGACTTTGGTCAAAGTCGAAGGAATTTAGTAGAGGTCGCTGCAGTGGCTAAAATTTTACGCAATCTTTACAAAGGTAATATATATAATGCGCTTTAAAGTACAATGAAGCCATTCAGCAATAAAGGCTATGAGTGTGCGAACTATATAATAAACTGTGTTCCCGTTTGTGTGTGCAGCATGGAGTTCTTCTAACAAGAAGCTTAGTGTTGGAGTTATTTCACCATACACTGCCCAAGTTGTGGCGATTCAAGAGAGAGTCGGCCGTAAATATGAAAACATAGATGGCTTTGAGATTAAGGTGAAGTCTGTTGACGGGTTCCAGGGGGGCGAGGAAGACATCGTGATTATATCTACCGTACGGTCTAATTCCAGTGGATCAATCGGATTTATTTCAAGTCTTCAGAGAACTAATGTAGCATTAACAAGGGCACGGTATGGAATTATCCTGATAGCATTAGTAATATTCCATTAATGCTTAGTATATCCTCTGCTAGACCTGATGTTTGTGTTGCTTCTGTTGCAGACATTGTCTGTGGATATTAGGGAATGAAAGGACACTCTCCAACAGTGATTCTATTTGGGGGGAGATAGTTCTTGATGCAAAGAGTCGAAACTGTTTTTTTAATGCTGATGACGATGAGGATTTGGCCAAAACATATGGATGTCAAAAAAGAGCTCAATCAATTTGATGATTTGCTAAATGCAGATAGTATTCTTTTCAAAAATGCGCGATGGAAGGTATTTATCTAATAATCTCCACTTTCTCTCTTAACTATTTGACTGTTTATAGATAATAGTTATCTTCCCCGCTGGATGTACTCAGGTTTTGTTCAGTGATGATTTCAAGAAATCGTTTAAAAGTCTCTCCTCAAATCGAATCAAGAAGTCTGTCATAAATCTTTTGCTGAGACTTGCTGGCGGATGGCGGCCAAAGAAGTTGAACATTAATACAGTTTGTGAAACATCTTCACAAAATGTGAAACAGTTCAAGGTTGAAAATCTTTTTGTAATTTGCACTGTTGACGTGATCAAGGAATCTCAATATCTTCAAGTTTTGAAAATTTGGAACTTGTTACCTCCTGAAGAGATTCCAAAACTAGTAAAGCGCCTAGATGGCATATTTTCTAGATATACCGAGGATTATATCAACCACTGCAAAGAAAAGAGTCTCGAAGGGTAAGCTCTTTTTCTATTTTTAGAGGTAGTTTTTTTACTGTTAGCCTTATTTATTGATTTTATGTAGGGACTTAGAGGTGCCTAAAAGTTGGTCAGCTTCGTTTGATTTAATACAATTCAAAACTGCCGGTGAGATTGGAAATGAGTTGGGTAGTGACACATCCGACGATAGAGATTACGTAGAGAATTCAAAAGTCAGTGAGAGTTTGCTCTTGATGAAATTTTATCCATTATCCTCTGATGTAGTTAGCATATTACTCTCGGAAGATAGTAGAGAATTGGATCTCCCCTTTGAAGTTACAAATGAAGAACGCGAGATTATTCTCTTTGATAAAAGCACGTTCATTCTTGGAAGATCCGGGACTGGGAAAACTACTGTCTTGACCATGAAGTTATTCCAAAAAGAGCACCAGCATTACCTAGTTACAAAAGAAACATATGGGAAGACTCGAGTAGGCAGCTATCACCGAGGATGATTCCACTGAGGCTTCTCAGCCTCCTGTGCTGCGACAGCTATTTGTAACAGTGAGTCCTAAACTTTGTTTTGCTGTCAAGCAGCATGTATCACACTTGAAAAGGTACCTGTCTCTCATTTTGTTTATTAAATGTTCGATGCGGTTGTTTTTTTTTTAATTTTTAATGTTTGTACAGCTTCGCATCTGGTGGAAAATTTTCAGCCGAAAAGCAATCTATTGATGTAGATTATGCTGATGACACAACTTTATTCAAGGGAATCCCAGATGCTTTTGTTGGTGTTCCAACAACAGCATATCCACTTGTTATTACGTTCCAAAAACTCTTGCTCATGCTCGACGGCACCATAGGTAACTCCTACTTTGAAAGATTTACTTCTGTGCGTGACTCATCTCAAGGCAAAACAGGAAACTTGAGGTCAAATGCAGTGCAGACTTTTATTAGATTTAATCAGGTTACATATGAACTGTTTTGTTTGGCCTACTGGCCACATTTCAATGATCATTGTAAGAAGAGGTTGGATTCGTCAAGGGTCTATACAGAGATAATGTCGCATATCAAAGGTGGTCTGCAGGCACGAGATGGGAAACTCTCTCTTGAGGAGTACCTTCGACTATCAGATGGCAGGGCATCAACTGTAAGCAGAAAGAAAAGGGAGATGATATATGATATATTTCAACAGTATGAAAAAATGAAGGTGGAAATGGTCATTTCGATTTGGCTGATTTAGTCAATGATCTTCACCGGCGATTCCTATGTGAGAGATATGTCGGCGATCAATGGATTTTGTTTATATAGATGAAGTGCAGACTTAACTATGAGGCAGATCTCTCTTTTCAAGTATATATGCAAAATGTTGACAACGGTTTTTGTTTTTCTGGGGATACAGCGCAAACAATTGCAAGGGGTGTTGACTTTAGGTTCCAAGATATAAGATCATTGTTTTATGATGAATTCTTCATTTTCACACCTGAGTGAAAAAGAAGGGACGGATGTCAGAAGTTTTCCAATTGAGTCAGAACTTCCGTACTCATGCTGGGGTTCTTAAGTTGGCTCAAAGTGTCATTGACCTTATTTTCCGTTTCTTTCCCCAGTCAATCGACGTCCTCCATCCTGAGACTAGTCTGATTTATGGTGAAGCTCCTATTTTACTTGAATCGGTCAGAATGAAAATGCCATAATAACTATATTTGGTCACAGCCGCAATACAAGCAGAAATATAACTGGTTTCGGCGCTGAGCAAGTTATTCTTGTTAGGGATGATAATGTCAGACACGAAATATCTGAGTACGTTGGAAAACAAGCCCTTGTGCTAACCATTGTTGAGTGTAAAGGTTTAGAGTTTGAGGTGCGTGCCGGTGTATTACTGATTCATTTTCTGTTTTTTGTAAGTATTGTAACTCCAGATCAATTTCCACTGATGCTGAATAATGAGTTCTCCGCAATTTGCAGGATGTGCTGTTGTACAACTTCTTTGCGTCCTCTCCTCTCAAAAATCAATGGAGAGTTGTATATGAATATATGAAGGAGCAAAGTTTGCTTGACGCAGATTCCCATGTAGCCTTTCCTTGCTTCAACGAGGCAAAACACAGTCTCATGTGTTCTGAACTTAAACAGTTATATGTTGCAATTACTCGTACAAGACAACGATTGTGGATTTGTGAGAATATTGAAGACTTCTCAAAGCCAATGTTTGATTATTGGAAAAAACAGTGCTTTGTCCAAGTTAGAGTTTTGGATGAGTCCCTTGCGCAAGCAATGCAAGTTGCCAGCTCCCCTGAAGAGTGGAAGTCAAGAGGCTTTAAGGTTTTATTTCATTAAATTGCTCCACTTGCAGTTTTTTATCTCTGCAGAATTTTCTTTTTATTGCAATTTCATCATATCTAATGTTTTGTTTCAGCTCCTAGCTGAAAATAACTATGAGATGGCAACAATGTGCTTTGAAAGAGCTGGCGATGAGTACTGGGGGAAATTTTCAAAGGCGCTGGTCTGAAAGCTGATGCAGACCTAAGGCGGATTTCATATCCAGAAATGGCACGTAGTATTCTGAAAGAAGCTGCAGAAATGTTTCATGCAATTGAAAAGCTGATAGAGCTGCTGAATGCTATTTTGACTTGGAAGAATTCGAAAAAGCAGGTATCAGTAGTTCCTTAATTCCAAAATATCCACAGTTCCATATTTTCTCGTGACACTAATTTCTAACTTTTATTGAATATTGATGTCATTGCAGGTAAACTTTATCTAGAAAGCTGTGGGAATCCAAGTTAGACTTGCTGGGGACTGCTTTTTACCGAGCTGGATGTTTTGATCTCGCTGCTGAAGTCTACGCCAAGGCAAAATTCTTTCACAATGTTTAAAAGTTGTACCCAAGCGAAACTTTTTGACATGGGATTGCAGTACATACAATACTGGAAACAGCATGCAGACAAGGATATTGAAAGTGTCGGAAGAAGTATTGACATTGTTAAAATGGAGCAGAGATTTTTAGAGGATTGCGCAAGCCATTATCACAGTCTTAAGGATGCCGAACCATGATGAAATTTGTGAAATCTTTCAGTCCGCTGAGTTGATGCGTACATTCTTGAAAACTAGAAGTTGCATTGACGAACTCGTGTCTTTCGAAGTAGAGTTGGGTAATTTTAAGGAAGCTGCTGCAATGGTGAGGCAAAGAGGTGATTTTTGCTTGAGGCTGATATTTTAGCACAGGCAGGCCAGTACAAAGAAGCATCACTTCAAATTTTGTGGTTGTGCTGGCCCGTTCCTTTTCAACATCAGAAAGTACCGGCTGGCCTTTGAAGCAAATTAATGAAAAAGATGCACTTCTAACAAAGGCTGCGGATTTTGCTAAAAAAGATTCAGATATCCTTTTGGAATCAGTTGCCTCTGACATTGGAATTTTGTCAAACAAGAAGTGCACTCTACTTGAAATGCATCAGTACTTGGGAGCTTCAGTCCGGTGGGAGCTTGAGAGGGGAGATATTATCAGCCAGGAATATCCTTGATACCATTTTACATTTGATCTATCGAAGTTTTTATGGGAAGATAAATTGGTAGTTGATCTGACCAAACATTCAGAAGACAAAATTTCAAAGAACCAAGCTTCTCCAGAGACATTGGTTTACTTTTGGAACTTTTGGAAAGATGCTGTGTTGAAAATACTTCAGTGCCTCGTAAATCTTGAGTGTAAAAAGGATAACGGTGATTACAAAGACTATGAGGAGTTCTGTTGGAATGTCATGGGGGTTTGGCAACGAGTGACTGATAAAAATACTGATTACATTCTCATCAGCCCTAATATGCATTGGCTCAAAGAAGTTGGTCATGGTAGCTTAAAAGGATTGGTGAACTGGTCTCGATTGATTTTCAGTTGTTGATATCTGCTAGTATGCGTTACTGGTCCACGGAGCTGCTGTCTGTTGGAATAAAGGTGCTGGAAGTTCTTGAGTTACTTTACAGACACTCGGTCAAGAGCTCCAAGTCTTTTTTCTGTTCCAGCATGTCGATTATTCACATTGTCGAGGCTGCTCAATTTCTATACGACTGTCCATTTCTGCAGAATTTTTTGTATCGTCATTCTCCTGATCTCAATAAGCTGCAGAAAGTCTTTAAGCTGGCAAGTGATGAGTTAACAACGTTCATATATCCTCTTCATTGGAGAGAATCAATGGTTGAGAATATGGTTGTCTTGCGAGAAACTGAACGTTGTCAGCGAGTGTTAGAAGAAATTATTGTTGTGAAGCTTTCAGATTCAGGTGAACTAACTCATGGGCTCATTGGGCGAATTGTTATGATACTTCTTGGCTCCGCGGGTAGCAGTGATGATGTATATGCCAAAGTCAAAAGAAGTTTGCTGAAAATCCAGCATGGGAGATGTTTGTCCGTCATCTTCATTCTGAAGGGATGACATTGATCCGTTTTTCCAATTAGCTCTGGCTGACACTTATAATGTTAACTGGATCATGGTGCGTGACTACATGTCGCCTGACTGCTTCTTGTATTTCATGGAGCGCCTTGTCATATTGGCATCATGCTCTCCTGTAGTCTGTTTCATGACTAAATCGTCCTTTGTGGAATGGTTCATATCTAACAAGAAGATGTTGCGTCCAGGTGTTAGTAGGGAACTCTGTGAGGTTACACTCGATTACATGAAGTTCCTGGTCGAACAGATTCTTGCAGATAAGGCAAGTACGACCACATGGATCATCAGATCGAAACTGTCCCGAATAATTATTATCCGCTGCTTGTTTTAAGATTGATGATTTTGATGTGCTTAATTTCTCTGAAAATCCCAAAGTATTTTGATGTTCTCTTCCATTGGTTGGGTAGAGGTCACATATCTGGAGTGCTTCCGCGGAGCTTTACTGCTTTACTATGGAAATGCAAGAAATCATCATATTTGGGGAAAGTTCACCTAATTTCTGAAGCCTTCACAATGATTGAGAATCCACTGGTAATAATGAGTACTGGAGCAGATTGTTCAAAGCTGTCAGGTCGGCACTCCATACTTGTCAATGCTGATGACTCTCGAGAAATCATATTCAGAAAATTGTTTCCCGCAAAAGTTGAACAATCAGTTGATGCCAAATATTCTCATACAGAGCCTAAAACTGCTGCGTCTCTCACTGTTGCACCAGATTCACTTGTGATGACCAAACCAGTTGAATCTAATGATGGACACCCAACTTCCAAGGACGCTCATGTTGAGAATCAGAATCTGAATGTTGATGCTGAGCTCGTCAAACATGGGGAAGAGCTCAGCAAGAGCACAACTGAAAACAATACAGATGCAGATGCTGAACCTGGTGAGGTAGAAGAAGCAAAAGATGATTCTGATAAGAGTGCAGCTGAAGATTCAGAACTTGTTGGCACGTCGGAGAAATGTTCTCGAAAAGACAACAATGGCAGCAAAGATAAGAACAGCAAAGGAGGTAAAGCTGTAAATGGATCTCAAGGTGGGAAAAATAAGAGCAAAGGTGGTAAAAAGAAGAAGAAAGGTGCCAGAAAGTGATACTAGGCAATGTAACTGCTTCTTGATGTAAATTAGCATGCTTATCTTTTGGAAGACGGCTTATGTAGACAATGGTACCATGACTCTGTTCCATGTCGATCTAAAGTGCCCTATGTTTGGCTCAGTTGCAAAATCTCAACTCTAAAATTTTCAATATTCAAACCTAAGCTTCCTCTTAAAAATCATTTATAAGAATAGGCATAAAGTAACACTATCAGTTATTAAGTCTGAATATAACTTCAGAGAGTATGCTAAGGTAATGCCTAAGGACAGGTTTAAGATCACCAATAACAACATGAGAATGACGAGGGTGTTCGGCCAGTCCTTCGAATGTACTCTGCTTGATGCACAGCTTTTGCAACTTGTCGATTCCGTTTGGCTTCAGCTGCTGCCCTCTTCTCTTCGGCCTTGATCCTAGTGGCTGCTATTTTGTTTGACAGCCTGTCCTGAGCTAGTGCCTTCATCCTCTCCACTTCCACCTGAATAAGTAGACACTTTACAATTAGTCAGGTAGTTCGACAACGAAACAGAACAAAAGATATAAATTTCAAGGCTTGAACAGCACTGTAATAAATAGAATGTGCTAACTGTGATGATTTTAGGTGAATATATGGTACTGACTCATTTCATCTACTATTCCCTTCCAAAACACAACTTGACTGTTATAGCAAATCGACATTCATCTGGAAACCCAAAATCTTGAGTAAGCTAATTATAATAACCTCCGCTTTCTTCATCTCAGCTTCTGCTTTGGCCTTTTGATGGTTCTCCCATGCCTGAATTCTGATCTCATCACGTTTAAACCTAGAAAATTGTTTCAACTTTCAGGACCAAACAAACAAAGCAAGTACAGCTAAATAAGAGGTTAAATTTCAACTGTTTGCAAAGACTTCTTTCTTCTAAGGATTTTTCAAATAATTTTTGACTGAAGTATTGAAGAAAGCCTGGAGCTTTGTAATCAGTTTAATAAAAGTAATTAGAGTAAATCACTTTACAAGAATCAAACCTTGCTATGTACTTGGTTTTTTCAGCTTCTTCCCATGCTGTTGCTCTTGCATCAATGACACTACTAGCTGATTTTTCAACTTTAATTTTCAGTGATATAGATGCATCTTTTTCTTCCTCCGCCTTGCTAGCCCATGCAGTAATATTTGTCTTCCCCAGTTGTGTTCCAAGGGCCATTATTTCTTTCCTAGTTTTTATTTGCAGTTCTTTTTCAGAAAACCCACTGTTGGACTCTTGATGTCCAGTTGACCGAGCAATAGGTGATGGCGCTGGCACTGTTCTCCCAGGAGATGATGGCCTTGAATATGTACTGCAGGTTGGCGTTGTTGACCTCACTGGAGTACCATTCCTTGATGGTTCCTGACTGGCAATTGGAGTCATTTCTGTTCCCATATCCCTCATAGACACTGACCTTGCTGTCGAAGGTGGTGGGACAAACGTGGTGGAACCATATATAGACATGGATGAATCATGGCAGCTCAAATTAACTTCAATGATGAAATGAATCAAAGTTAGACACACTTTCAGAGTTCAAAGCAACTCTATCTACTTACATTCTTAAGCCATATCAACTTTATCATTTTCCTAGATTTTATACTACATAGTTGCAACTGCAAGAACCTTTACACCGAGTGTGAAGCTAAAAAACTAAGGTGATAAACCTTCGCTTGACAGTTGAAATTGAAAAACACGGATATGAAACAGTAACTTACTTGCGGTTGACCGAAGCCACTGTCTATCATTTGCGAAGGTTTGCAATATGAATCTGTAGCTTGATACGACTGGTTCTCCGAGTCATCCGACTTATGGTCAACAATTTCCTTACTGTGACTCAAGTCTATCTGCTTAGTATCTGGTTCCTCATCCGCAACTGTTTTCCGATCAGCAACATCAAAAACAACCGCTTTAGCATTCAACTGCCGATTCACATTCCCAAAATTACTCACTTTCCTCAACATTCCACCAATCCCAGTTTGCCCTTGCCCAACCACAGGCCTGTTCGAAGTAGGACTGGCAATCCACTTCTGCGCATCATCCCACTTCGAAGGTGCAGGCTTTAAGAACGGAACCGCAGCTCCTCTTTGAGCGCTCTCTCACCTTTCTGAAAATCAAACAAAGAAGCCGGTGTAGAAGCACTCATACCACCATTCCCATTATCACTTTCCATTACAAAACTCCCTTTACCATTCTCCGCCACTTTTCTTTCACCTACATTCCCTCCATCGGCAGATACCATGCATTCTGTCTCTCCTGCCACCACATCCACATCTCTACAAGCATCACCTTCACAACAACCCCCTGAACAAAAATCTAATCAACAACTACGAAACTTCATAAATCACTGTAAATATAGCTTCATTTTCAAAAATGAATTTACATACCAGTTTCAGTTTCAACCTTTCGATCTTGAGATGCCGATCCGACCTCCTCCTCCTCCTCCTCCACGCTCCTCCTCTTCTCCACTCCCATCAACAAAGATCTCAGCTTCCTCGGCGAAAGCCCTCCCGCCTACACTCCATAAAAAAAATCAAACCCTAAATTCCACAAAACCCTAATCATCAACAAAACTAAAAATTAACAAAAACAACCAACCTGAGGCTTCTCACGCATCCTCTCGTACTCCATTTCCTCCACAAACCTCTCAATCACCCAATCTCAAATTCTCAATCACAAAGCTCAAAACTTTAACATCTCCAAAGCTTCATTTTTCACTCCGCTATTACTCTCTCCGTCGCTGTCGACATTGCATTAACGTTACCTCTGCCGATCGTCTCACTCAATCTCCAGCTATAAGATTTGCAGCAGCTTTTCATCACCTTCGCTAATTATCCTTCGCTTCGTCCAATAAGATTTCGCCACGTCATCGTCCTGGACTGACTACTCTATGTAAATTTAACTCTGATTTGACCTTAATCATTCTGTTATTATACATTTAACTGCATTTGATTGTGATCAGTTTGATTAATTAGTTTAATTACTCTTAATTTAAATTTAATTAATTATTAAATAAATAAAATGATGATATGATGTGAATGTGATGTAACGCTACCCATGTGCCTTGTTTGCCTCTCCAAATCTCACTTTGACCAGCTTTACGTATTTTTCTTGTAATCATTGGATTCCCTAATGAGACAAATCATCATCACGCTCACCTTTGCCACGTGCAATAAAGACGGAGTTCTACTTGTGCTTGATTCAAAGCCCAATATAAAAAGAGCCCGTTACAAAGCCCATCAAAACTTGCAATACAGATGCGTTGACTTTGGCTTAATCTTGGACTTCTTTTTGCTGACGATATTTTTTTTGGGTTAATTACAAAAAGGGATCCTGGACTATCACCCTATTTCGTTTAGGGTACCGGACTATTCCAATTTTCAATTAGAGGTCCGGACTACGCTTAATTTCATTTAGGATATCGGACTATCATAAATTTCAATTAAATGATAGGATTATCTCAATTTTCAATTAATGATTGTACTATTTTAATTTTTAATTCGGGATTTTTGGAGAAAAAAATTAAAATATTATAAATTATCTAATAAAAAAATTTAAAGTATTAATTTTATCTAATTATATAATTTATTAGAACTATTTTCGATGTCGATTAAATAAAATATATTAGAGATTTTAATATGCATTATTTATTTTAGGGTTAATATTAGAAAACGGTTGATAGTCTAGCACGACTTTTGTAATTAATTCTTTAATTTAATAAGTTATATAATTATATAAATTAAATTTTATTTAATACTTTAACTTAATTTATTAAAAAAATTCCAATTAAAATAGTACGGTCTTGAATTGAAAATAACCAATCATTTAATTGAAATTTGTGATAGCCACAACCTTTAAA